>JABASH010001345.1:0-27190 GCA_019776445.1 Tomocerus maximus | reverse complement strand
TAATTATCAGTGTTTCGCCATCACTTCAATGAATTAAATCAAAAGACAGTCAGTTTTCTTAATTTAACACTTAAGGACACGATACAGAGCAATTAGATTGATTCCTCTTGGAACAATGTTTCGTATTTTATAACGTTTCGATTTTTATAATTTTATTATCGATATACACAACACAATTTACTTTTACTCACTCTTAAATAGTACACGTCGGTGCTAATGCTACCTGCTAACATGCACTAACTTCATTTGCTACCCCTAAACCACAACCAGAAACTTTGAATATCATTTTAAAACAGTACTATTGCATTTAGATACAGTTACCGTATTCAAACATAGAAAGAGTATCCTAGTAGTAAATCAGTGAATCGGTAAAAGTTATCTAATGCTAAGGGAATCTTTGCCTCAAGGCCGAAATAGGAAAACGGGACGGTTAATATTTTTAAACTACACAATACAAGCATCACAATATTCATTTCTTTCGTCTGACAGTCATAACACATACAGGTTGGTAATTAGAAACATAAAATCTAGTTCCTACTACAAATAGTGAGGATCATATGGGCTTCAGTCCTGCGTTTGGGTCTTCATTAAGTTCCGGCTTTTGGATTTGATACGTTACCAAATACTCAGGGTAGGCCTAGAAAAATTCAAAAACAACGTAAAAATATACCCTTTAAAACTAAATTAGATGTACCTAGTACAATTTTAAAATCCATAATATTTTCTGTAGAAGTGCTAGTTAGCTAGTAAATCACTTTTAGAAATACAAGCTTGCGTATCACTACTATGCATTTAATTTTCCCCTAGTTTTTTGATTAGTCACTGCCAATGGCATAATTCGCCATTGGAGCGTGCCATCGGGGATAAGGAAAGTCAATGAAAAGTCTTAGCGAAGTCAACTTACTTGTTCACCACGGTAGACAACAAACTCTGGGTATGTGAGTCCTCCAGCTGAAGGTCTCCCAACAACACTGTGATGTCCAGGCGGAGAATGAGCCATCTTCATTGCACTGAATTGTAAAAATGATTTCCCAAGGGTTACTCTACAAAGGAGTAATTGTCTATGGCATTGGTAACATGACCGATCTTTGTGCACTGGACAACCGGTTCCTCCACCAATTCCATAAACGTATTGATTGCTTTTTGACGAGTGTTCCGCGAAATAAATTCCCGCACCAAACATACCTCCTACAAAAAACAGCATCCCATTATCATTCATGACCAACACTAGCAATAACAAATATGAACTAAAATAAGATATTATTCCTTTAATTTTGAATATATTAATTCTTGCGTAATTTTACCAATATAAGCGTGTCGTTCATCAAATCCTTTATGGACGATTGCAGGAATAAATGGACTTCCATGGAAAAGCATTCTTTCATTAGGACCTTCTCTTCCATTTTCTTCTCCCACTTCAGTTCTTCGATGAACATAACGCTCCCATAGCTTAGGGTTGCGAATTTTTTGAATCTAAACACAACATATTAACTTTAAATATGCATTCATAAAACATTACGAAAACTTCTCCACAATATTGAATGTAGACTCACCTTGATGATGTTGTATCTTGAAAATACACCACCAGCATGGCCATTATCCCTGTGACTCCGAATAGTAGCCTGCATCTCTTCTTCAACTGCCAGAAATTCTCGATCGTCCCTTGGAAGTTCAACAAGCATTGTGCCACCACCCATGCTGGATCTCAGTTTATCGATTCCTTTCAAAAGCAAATGTCTATGTCCATAAGCTACCACACCGATTCCTTTTAAGTCGTCATGAGTCATTTCGGCTAAAATGTCCAAACTGATCTGTTCTCTTTCAAAAAGTTCTCTCAAGTGATCCAAAGCTAAACTGGCTAGGAAATTAGCAACACATTTCATTCTTTCTCGCTCCTGTTCAATTTCTGCTGCAGTATTTGTATTGTTGCCCGCTGCACCATGGCCGTCAGACGATTGTCCATCCCCGTCACCTCCCCCTGAGGAAAGTAGAGACCGAATAGGAATCAAAAATGGGTTTCCAGATGGCATTATCACAGTTTCATTGGCGATGGAAATTGCATTAGGGGCATTAGATCCTCCGGTGCCATTGGCAGGACATGAGCCGTTTTGGTTAATGACTCCACCGGGACTTTTACTGGAGCCTGCTTTCGTTGTGACTGGAAGTGATTGATGAGTAGTCATAGAGTCTTGAAGTAAAGAACGAACATCTTCAGCAACAGAAAGGTCTAATGGAGTGTGGCCTTCTTGATTTTTAGTAAACGGATCCGCCCCATGAGCTAATAGTAGTGCACACAAATGTGTTCTGCCTTTCTGAGCAGCCTAAAAATGAAAATAATAATAATATTATGCTTGAACTGAACATTAAAAATATTTTACATGACACATCACAGTATTTGCCATTAAAGAAAATGCTAAACATTTACCATGGTATATGGTACAAATACAAACTTATAAGAATTTTTTAGTCATGATATACAAGATTAAAAATATTTGTCATGAAATCTAAGACTAAAAATATTCGCCATGAAACACAAGATTAAAAATATTTGCCATGAAATCCAAGACTAAAAATATTTGTCATGAAACACAAGATTAAAAAATATTTGCTATGAAATACAAGATTAATATTTTCCAATAAATACAAGATTAAAAATGTTTGCCATGAAATACAACATATAGGAAATATTTGTCATGAAATACATCACTGCTATATATTATAAAAAGCTAATGTAGTAGTAGTGAGGAATTCTAAACTAGAACTTCTTTTGGATGGACCAGTATTAGTACGCAGTCGCTGTAGTTTTACATAATTCAACACTTTTCTATATAGCATATTGATCTAGATTACAGCTAGTAGAAAATATTTTTTTCATGCAATCATGGAAAAATATTTGCCATGAAATTCATCGTAGAAAATATTTCATATTGACTTACGTTATAAATATTTGAAAGAATAGATAGTTGCATTCACGGACACAGTATTAAAAATATTTACCTCGTGCAATGGAGTAAAGCCCCATTTATCCGTGGCGTTTACAACAGTGTTGTACTTGATAAGGAGAGCCGCTATATCCAAGTGCCCATAAGAGGATGCCTATTTCCAAACGAAAATATTTAATAAATACTGAAATGGTAAATCATATTGTTACTAATTTTCAAGAAAGTGACTTTTAGTATTTACGTTGTGAAGAGGAATGAGGCCTCCTTTGTCTCTTGAGTTAACATCCGCTCCTTTCTCCAGCAGGTATTCGGCTACTTCGAGATTATTGTAGCCTGCAGCCAAGTGAAGCGGTGAGCTATTTCGTCCATGTGTGTCTCGACAGTTGATATTTTCACTAGTGAGCAATTTCTTTACTTTGGCTAAAGTTCCCTTCTTAGCAGCTTCCAGTAATGCAGCATTTCCATGGAGCAAGTCTGCAACATCTTCGTCCTTGCACAAATCAATAGGAAGAGCCCCGTCTCTATTTTTCTTTGTTGGATCCGCTCCGTGCTTCAAAAGGTATTTTACTATATCATATTTTCCTTTCGCAGCAGCCTATTATATACATACACACTTGTTTATATGGATTTAGATAACGCATGCATTCCCACTTTTATATACTACTGTAATTGTGTAGAATTTTTACTTCGTGTAGAGGCGTAAACTTCCATAAATCAGCTACATTTACATTCGCTCCATGAGATACTAATAGTTCAGTCACTTCAAAGTGCCCGTACGAACCTAATTCAAAATAAATTCACTCAAAATAAAATTTATTTAGGGAATTTTGATCATGTTAATCTGGTGAATAATGTAAAAATACAATTTTAACTTACAGGCATTATGTAAAGGAACAAGTCCACTGAAATATCAAACAAGATTGTATGTTTTAGATGTGATAGTACGTATTTAGTTAGGTTTTGTTTTTGAATAATGAATTTTTATTGTAAACGAGTCAAAAAATAAATATTTAGAATTCATGTGCAATACCCTTTGTCTTTGGCATGGACATCAGCTCCGTGTTGTAAGAGGTATTCCACGACAGCCACCCGGTTATAACCAGCAGCAAAATGGAGAGGCTGTAACAAATGTGTCAAATTATATGAAAGTTTATTATATTTACTTTATTGTATAAGAAAAATAATTAAAAGAAAAATTCTTACAGTGGAGTGCCTGCCGTCTATATCACGACAATTGACAACATCTGGGCGTTGATTGAGTATTTTCACAGCCATATCGAGATCACCGGATCGAGCAGCTTCCAAAAGTTGATATTCTAGATCTACCATTGGAGGCTCTGTAAATAAATAATTTAATTAATTAACAATCATCTCTACTACACTCTGCTAATTTTGGACATTATTGGAGAATTATATCTGGAGAGATAGCAATAAACATACCTTGAAGAATTTTTATGAGATTAGCAGAAGCCAGTTGGGAGGCAGTGTAGCCTTGATGAGATACAATGTTGGGATCCGCACCATAAGAAACTAATAGGCGACAGCCTTGAGTGTTGTCGGAACGAGCGCATCTATGTAGAGCTAATTGACACAAATACATTTTAATGTAAATAAATATATTATTCTAGTAATCTTGTCTATAAATGGTGATCAGTCACTTACGAGTTTCCCCATTCCCGTCAGTCACATTGACACTAGCTCCATGTTTGACCATAATCTCCATCATTTCATACATGTCCGGACGATCTGCCACTATATGCAGTGGAGTAACTCCATCCTTAGTCTTATCATTGAGTCCCACACCTTTCTTAATTAAAGTCTCGACAGTTTTTCGGAGTTGTGGTTGTGGCCAACTAATTAGTGCTGTATGGAGTGCATTCTCCAGGGTGAACGGATGCTGAAATTGTTGAACTAGTTGGTCCGAGTGTTTCTTGACACGCGATACGTCTCCCATACGGCACGATTGAAGGAGCGTGTGACCGCGGTACTCGTAGGCGAGTCTTTCTTGAAGTTGTCTTGACCCTGCCAGGTCGATTGCACTTTTCGAGTGACAATTTAAAACTGTGGGGTCTGCCCCGTGGGCTAAAAGTAGAGAGCACACGTCGACACGAGATTTAGAAGCCGCTTCATGTAGAGGTGTGAATTGCCACAAATCCGTTGCATTTACACAGGCACCATGAGAAATTAGAAGTTCACAAACTTCAAAGTGGCCGTAGGAACAAGCATTGTGAAGGGGTACTAATCCGCTAAATCATACAATCAAGTAAACAAAATCAAACCATTGTCACTTTTAAACAGAGTTTGTATTAATTCTATAAAAATAGTGAATCACCAAATTCGCTACCTAACCAGAATAGTGAATAGCTATTAAAAAGTTGGACACACACCACTGCCTCCACATGAATGAATGAATGAACCAACATTCATTAAGCCCTCTAAACGCAATGAAACAATTCAGCAACTGATTGTGTGAATTATCATTACGTTAACCTCCAAAGAGTGCAGGGATCGTAAAATCGTAAACCCTTTGCCGTACCTACTTGTGTATTTCTGCTGCTACTGAAGTGTTAAAAAGATAATGATGATACCCAGTAATAGTGTATATCGTTATCAATCTTGCACTCACTAACTACCTACTTGCAACTGCAGCGTATATTAACAATCCTAATAAAAGTTTCTCTGTAGTCTATTGTATATACATCTAACAAACAGCACAGTTCCTCATTTAAAGATTATTGAAAGGATTTATGATGACAGCCAAACATTCAATTTTCCTTTGATTTTAGCACCCAACATACAAAGAACTACTGAACTAGTAATAATTGGATCAATCTGTGTTGGCTATGTATGAAAAGTTTTACTAGATCTGTATGTTGGAGTTACAACATACAAAAGCCTCTTTTCTCTGCCCAACTAATTAGTCAGGGTCACATCACTTCATTAATTTCAATTAAAAAAACTACAAAACACATTTACAATACTCTTCATGTTAAGAATTTGTTCCTTCAAATGCTACTATACTGTGCTATGAAGATTAACTAGAATTTACTTTCAATGGACTGAGTTCTATTATTGTAGCTTAAGGTTGTGAAACTTACAACTTTATTTGTCATACAAACATTAATTAACTACACACTTAATAATGCAAACGTACCCTTTGTCCTTAGCATGAACGTCAGCACCATGTTGCAATAAAATTTGTACAATCTTCAATCTATTGTAGCCTGCAGACAGATGAAGAGGACTACTCCGTCTGCCGTCTTGAGCGTGGCAATTTACGTTCAAGGGAGTCAAATAAGATAATAACCTACAAAACAAGTTTCATTAAATTACTCCAATAGAAATTATGATACAATTAAGAAAATATTCGTAAAATGTGATAGATACGGAATTTACCACGCACGGGATAAGAAATACCACATACCTATCTTCGTTTCCAGAACGGGAAGCTTCTAGCAATTGATGCTTCATGTACTCTCCAGTGAAAACTGCTTGTGTAGAGCCAGGGTCTGCGATATCGTACGCGGTTTTACCTTCTGAATTCCTTATTGAAGGATCTCCACCGTTTTGTAAAAGAGCTACATTAAAATAAATACTCAGATTAAATACTTAATCACAGCATATTAGGTACCCTAATGCAAATCATGAAAATGTTCAGACCTAAATGGAACATGAATGAATGAGTCTAGATATGCAAATAGAACAAATGGTCAGAAGCGATGACACAGATCAAATAACTAACTTTACTATGAATTATAAGTTGGAAGTTTTGTATCATACAAAGTTTAGGTGCAAATGCTAAACTATCTATATCACTTTATACCGCTACTTTTACTTTACTATCTTTACACGACCTAGTATTAGAAGCTACATAACATTCGTGATATAAGAATAAGAAGGAAAGCATATCCACGTTATTCCACGAATGCTAAATCATAAATGGAATAATTTATGAATTCAACTCAATCAATATGAACCTTATAGCATAGAACTTAACATATCCCGTACAATTATCAACCGTTTTACATAAGATAACTAAATATCAAGAATACACTGAAACCACTGAAACACAAAGGCCAATAAAACTTCAAAAGCAATGGCACCGGTTTTGGAAAATGGTATTCAAGCTATTTTATAGCTTTTCCACGATATGTATAAAGACACAAACCGTCACGGTAAGACTAGTATACTCAATAGTAACACATCCTAATCCTAAGGCACTTTGTAACTTGGACTAATAAAATTGCAACTTTGAAACACAGTAGATTCTTAAAATTCTTTGTAGAAACTCAAATTAAACTATAGGCTACTAATTAATATAAATACAAACTTACAATTGTGCATATTCAGCCACTACTTAAAAATAACCAATTAGAAATATTCCGTGATAGTTAGCAAATCATTTTCTGAAAATGTAGTTTATTAACCCTCAAAGAACGACTTTGATATCCACATTTGTGGATATTTTGAAGTATCACAGTGTGTGACCTATTGGCCCGATAACCTTGGCATTTTATGATTATGTCAAACATTTATCCATCTTTCGTTTGCTTTTTACCAGAAGTTATTTGATCAAACCAATAATAAATAAAAATTAAAAATAGCCACTACTTAAAAATAACCAATTAGAAATATTCCGTGATAGTTAGCAAATCATTTTCTGAAAATGTAGTTTATTAACCCTCAAAGAACGATCTCATTTGTGGATATTTTGAAGTATCACAGTGTGTGACCTACAGGCCCGATAACCTTGGCATTTTATGATTATGTCAAACATTTATCCATCTTTCGTTTGCTTTTTACCAGAAGTTATTTGATCGACCCAATAATTAATAAAAATTAAAAAACAAACAAAAAAATTCCCGATTTCCACACATCGGTTACTGATCGGTTCTATTACGATGAGCAGTTGATTTTATTTTCATGTTCCATTTGGCACATTAGACTTTACTCAATGCAAAAATGGGCATAGGATTGTCATGTTATTTTACGTCTATTTGTCTACCTCGAGAACATTTCGACGGATATTTGAACAAAATGTCAGGAATTTGAAACTGTTCCTATTTACGCTATGCTATGCCAGTTATTTTTCTTTGCCAAATATACTCATTTTCATCTAAATAGTAAAGTTATTTGTTTAGCCATACCGATACAAACGTCAATTTTCCCTTTAGCCGCAGCTTCGTGAAGTGGTGTGTAATTCCAATTGTCTCTTGCGTTAGCGTCAGCTCCCCTGGACAATAAAAGTCTTACAACGTCCGTATGGCCAAATGAGCAAGCGTTGTGTAATGGATGTAAACCGCCTTCATCCCGAGCGTTTATACACGCACCAAGCGACAGTAAGTACTCCACTACGTCTCTTCTTCCGTAACCTAACAGTAACAAGGTACATAAAATTAATGAACAATTTAACAACAGATTAGTTAACTAACAAACTTACATTAATAACAGATTAAACTATACACACAATTACACAACTCTAAATACATAAAGTTACGAACTACTATTCACAAAAACGTACGTTGAAAAACAAACAGAAGCAGTTCCGACATACTAAATATACTTTCTCAGTTGGTAAAGAAAAGTAAAACCTATTGGAACATGCTCGTGAATAATTCCTTGAACTTGGTGTAACTACCAGGGCAAGGTCGGTTACATAATGTAATTAGGATCGTGAATGCGCATATGTGCATAACGGATTTAGCATAAAAACTTTAATTATAAATAGATATTCACAAAAACAACAAAAATTAGGGTGAATTACTTATCACGGTGCATGTGCATGTGGTAGCAGTAACATGTATAAAACAATTTTAAATTTAATGGAGCTCGACAGGAAGAGGAGCCCATTAAAACAATGAAGTTCATTGACTGATACTCACAACAAAGAAAACTGCAAAATTGATTTCATCGTTTACACACAACACACCCTAAAACAAAGAAATGTGATGTGTGAGCAAATTTATAGGTGCTCGCTCACTATTTGTTACCCATATAATTGGACTTCTAAATAATAAAGGCAAAATAAAATTAGCAAAACTGTAAGTGTGTGCAAACCACAGATAAAAAAGGAAAATACGCCGGCTACAGATATAGATTTAATGGATTTGGCAAGTGAGTTTGCTTTTTAAACGCTAATTAAAGAAATATAAGAACAAAGAATTGCAATTTTAGATACCCAATGTAATTCTGTTGCATCGCATTCTGCTAAAATACATTTTTAAGTAGATAGACCCACAGACAGTTATACTTTTTGCAATAACAGAATCGAAGCATCAGCAATAATCTAATCTGATCACATGTTTGATTGTACTTTGCGGTATCCCAATAGAGCTCTTAGTAGTATAAATCTATGCTTGTGGGCCTAACCGTTGTGTGCTTATGGTCTTGTTTATTACTTGTAGTTGATAAGTACCAGTGTAAGTGAATTAACACAACCTTTAGCTTTCTGTTTTATAAAACCAAGCAGAATTAAGCGATAAGATGGGGCATTTATACTTGTACTTTGGGGCAAACAAGAGAAAAAGAATCATTTAAATTATTCACACCCAAAATCATAAAGTGTAAAAAAGTAGAGCGCAATAAGAATAGCTTTAACCAGTATTTTAAGTAATGTATAGAAATCGAAAGCTTTTTGAGTAATCTTATCAGATCGCATCAAGATTCAAGATAACTTGTAAGTGTAAGTTACAATTTTATAAGAGACATTTACACGGAATACAATATCATGTACCCTATGTCAATACGTCAGCCAGAACTCTTTGAGACCAAAGACCGTAGGTTATGATCATTTCTCTATAGATTTATCTGTAGTAGACAGTAGACTAGACATAATGAATCATTATTACCTACTGCCTCCTACTAGATCATGACCATAACCGTGTACATTTTTTTGTAAAATGACAAATCTTACGATCAAAGTACGAATTCGCTGCAGACTTATAAGGAGATTATTAGCTGTGAACAAAAACAGGCTACTTAATTGATATCTGCTTTTACAAGCCAAACTTTTGACAAGAACACACTTGAAAACTTGAACAATGCGACATTAATAGCCCTATATATTAAACGATATCAGCAAATTTTATAATAAAGTGTCTCACCTGCAGCGAAATGAAGAGTGCACGATTTTCTTCCAGATGTGTCTCTCGCATTCACATTTCTTGGGTTACCTAATTGCTTGACTCGAACAATATCTCCAGTTTTACAAGCTTCAAAAAGTTGTCTTAATTGGTCTTTTGAAGAAACAGGTGTAGGAATTCCATTGGTACAAGCACCATTATGAGCTCCTGGAGAACACTCTCTTATTTCACGACCACTTCCGCCGACTGGACCTCCTTGTCCGTTACTGTTCAGTATAATATTTTGTAAACTGGTGGACAAATTGACACAAGATCCAGGAGAAGCGGACGAATTTAATACACTAGCCACAGTCACAACTCCTGCACCACAAGTGCACACCGGAAGAATCTGACTATTGTGCAACGAAATATGATTTAGCACAGAATTATTTGGAGGGGGTGATGATATTGGTAAGGGCGGTAGGGATATTTGATTTGTAGTGATTACCCCGCAGTGACAACAATTCGAAGACACTCCAGGGACTGGAGAACAAATGCAGGACGAACTGCTACTGCTACTTTGACTGCTATTAGCACTTTGTCCACTGTCAGCGCCAGCAGCGGTGCTACTGACGGAGACAGAAGAATTATTCGCACTGCCAGTAACACCAGCTGCTACACTACAACTAGAATTTGCAACTCCACTTCCACTGTTGATATTAGAATTAATTACAGTGCTGCAGTTAGGTTGTTGATTGCTGGCCATTCCATTCGCGACTTTCGCTTGTCGCGGTCCTCTCCTCCGTTTTCTTAAGATTTGCCTAGTTTTCTGATGCTTGGATGGATAACGAGCGGCTTAAATATTCGATACGGCTACCCAAACGAACTCAGCTACGAAATGATGGTGATTTTTATCTCCTTTGTTAGTATCCTTCCTCAGATTCTCTTCCTTTCACTATCAAACCAAATACACATTAAATTCCTTTATTATAAAATACCTTCGCTAAAAAACCAAAAATATGCAAGAAAAATCCCCATTACTAAACAAATTTATGTAAATACGCAAAAATGATATAAACCCCAAGATTCAAAAAACAAAACCATCTTTAACTCTTTCATTGCGTATTCTTATTGTTTAGTGACCAGCAGAGCAATCAAATCTAACCACAGTTTTCACTGTTCGTTGATCTTAACTTCACACTTACTTGCCGTTTTCTTGCGTGCATTCGATGAAAAGATGAGTCTTCGATTATCAGAACACGGTGTGCGATATCAGACTGACTTTTTTAAGCTTTACTGCAATTGATCTTTTCAATTCGACCGTTTTCAATCCGAAACCGCCGACTCCTCCGATCCTGTTGTTTCCTCGCTTTTCTAAATTGAATCAGAAAATCTTTAAATACCATACATAAAAGACTTTATTTAGCTATCAGGAGCAAGATAATTTTTTGTCGCTTGTTTTCAATGTTGTCTTAACGCACGACTAACTGATTAATTTCTCTTTACCTTTTCCACTGCGCTTGGCTCCAACGTTCTTCAGTTCCCAGATTGTTAGTCATCAGCTGTTTTTATATTGCGAAAAACTTGTCCTCTGCTTTCACGAAATTCAGTAGAGATAAGTGCTGAAGAGTGAATCTTAGGCTTTCCTTCCGTCAATGTGCCCAAATAATTTATTGGTAAGTGCATTTATAGGTTGTATTTGTTTTCTCGAACAAATTGCTTTAGAAATCATGAATTAATCATGAGACCAATAAATTAATGGTAGTACCAGTGCCACATCAAATTAAGTTTCAGGAATCGAGAATATCGAGAGCCTGCTGTTTGGTCAATTTTGCATCTGTTTTATTATCACTTTAATCATCCAGTGCCGCACCTGAAATCAGAATAGATAAAACACAAGGGTCAATTCTGTCATTTACCATTAACCAACCAAATCCAAATTATTCAAATAACATACTTGATGTGTACAATTATCATTTTGTTATATGATAGTTGTGCTATAGCTTCATTTGAATACAACTTTTATGCTAAGAAGTAGTAAAGTTTATAATCACTTTCAATGTATAATGACAACTGACAATAATATAGGTTGGGTTTGACTTTTATGATGTTGGTACAACGTGTGTATCGTTATTCTGGTACCCAAATGCATATAATACTGTAGGTACACTTAATTAATATTCTTAAGAGCAAGTGTTTTGATTTATCAATTAACATTTGAATACATACACGTAGAATGCAAAACTAAGATTGTTAAGATACTGAAATTTAAATTAATGCATGAACAATAAATGCACATGAATTGCTTTCTTAATCAGTTTCTAAGTGGGTAATGTTTGCATTATTTATGTCTACACACATGAACAGGGTATGTTCATAAACATGAATATAATTAACTTTAAACTCAAAATTTACTGTGCATATTCACACAGTCCACACATACATTATTTCCTATACTCAGTGTATTAAAGTCAACGAATAAGGATTGTATTTATGACCTGTATCAACTTGTGACGTGTACATCATCAAAAGCGTTTGGAAATGACTAATGACTTCATTTAACTTGAACTTCAAATTGAAACCGAGGTGTATATATGTACAGTTTGTAACCTATAGGAGTGGAACCACGATGACAATGACAATCAAATCGTCATGTAGAGAAACTTCAATGCATTTAATTACCATTGAATGGGTTACTCTTGTACAGAGATATTTCTATTCTAAACACACCCAAACCTAACTGACGATCTGTACAATCTGAATCTTTGAAACTAACAACCTCTACAAATGATACTCGCCTTAATGCAATTTACAATGTACAGTTAAGTCTTTCTTCCTTCTACAATCAACATAATGTTAGTCACTAAATTACGAAGTACTATTTACATACCTACATGGAAATAAAACTATTTTGAAGCTACAATTTCCTACGCATCCTGGTTGTTACTCTGTGGCTACAGTGGCCCTTGGAAGCGAATAAAAATTTATACATTCAAAATGTGCTTCAATAGATTAAAGGATCACTTGTTGTTTCAAGTATTAAAGAGGGTAATAATTAAAAACTGCTAAAGTACACAAATTACCATTTTGCAATTTTTAAGATAAGCTAGCCTATTTAACTGAATTTTCTGTTAGCAAAGTGAACAGCTATTGTATTCTTGCATGCATGAATTGATAGGTATAGTGCTAATTAGCAAACTTATAACATTACAGTAGGGATGCAAAAGTTGAGTGCTATGAAAATTGAAATAGAGACTGGGAGAGGAAGTGAATACAATTGATTCTTCCATTGTATTACTGTAACTGTGTAAAACAAATAATATTATCTAATCTGCGAATCAATTTGTTCTTTTAGTATAACATAGTACATGCAAATGCAACCTAAAAACCGATTCACTATACAACTTACTGGATACATCTCATATCATAACTATTTTTATAACATACATACCCAATTAACTGTCCTAACTTTCCGGAATTTTCAAATTTTAGACACAATGACAAAAACCAATTGAATTTCCTGTAGACTGACTTATATGTATGACACGTACCATTTGCTATAAATATGTATGTACTCTATATTCTATGTGTAACTATTCTATAAACTGTACTCTTCTACATACAGTACATAAACAAATACTTATTTTGCTTATATGCATGTGAGTTCAACTCAAGTGAACTCTTGCTTTTAATTTTTAATGTAGATTAATTATCCATTGCTTATGAAGCACATATCCTCCCGTAGTTAGGTACAAATGATAAACAATTCTTAATGCTGGACTTGAACCTTAGTACAAGAGTTCTTTTGATCCATCATTTTATATGTACGTTGTAGTAGAGTGCCTATTTAAGTTTGAACTGTAACAACCTTGTTCGTTTATGTAATTACAATTATGGTCATACTTTTATACAATATGAGGGATTGCAATTGGGTGAATACGGATAGGAATGAACCTCATAAAAAATTTCTACGAATTTTGTACTGGTAAATTGTATTTCAATAAATGTATACTCGAAATTGCAAGCATAAAATACAAAAGAGTGAACACAACTTCGTTAGGATGATATAGCAGCTATTATAAATTGGTAATCATTCCCAAGGAGTGCGTTGTCATCTATTATTTCACTATCAAAAATGTGGCAATTTTTTATATTTCAGGGCAATGGCAATGGATCCAATTGTATGAAGCTTTAAGTTGCAATTGCAGTTGTTAATTCACTGTGTTAACAATTACTATTTAACTCAAAGCAACTTAAAAGGTCATTCCCAACACAACTGCATCCGCTCTTAAAGAAGAAAATAATTGAAAATAGTACAGCGTAGGATTGTGTACTTATTTTATGTAATGGGATTTGTTGGTTGCAAATACGTAGTAAACAATGACAAAGTCCCTGATAATAATTTAAACACAAAAGTTTGCTGTAAAGTTGAAAGGTCAACTCAGCTAGTAGTGCATAATTTACAAAAGAATCCCAATCAACCCAATCCAAATGTTAATAATAACCTGTTAATGAATTAGATGTATAATTAATGACAATATTTTGAAAGCAAATGATTCAGGAAACAGAAATCATTCGTTCCCTTAAATCTGAATGCAACCAATAACTTTTATAGCCTTATCGATAGTTCGATAGCAATAAAATTTGAGAACATACTTGACAGTTTGTATAATGGGTTGACCATTTCCTTATGTATTGAGTAAAAATGAGGTAGAAAAGATCGTGAGCACTAAAGTATAAAACTGAATACGGAAATTCACTTTGAGCGTAACAGTAGCAAGTTAACTGAAATGGAGCACCAAAAAACTTGTCGAGACTTTAAAAATAAAATTGTTAAAGTTAGCGAGAAATTGATTGTTGTAAGCTTACAAAGTAATTGGATTGAAATGATGATCCAGGCCAAATCAGTCAAACCAGCAGACTAGTCAGACCGACTGAAGGAAACCAGAGTGAAGAGCAACAAACAAACGAGCCATGGCATGGCAAGAGACGAAGACCAACCAGATAGAGATGAAATTATAAAAGTAGGGAGACTTGAATTGTATATAGTTGCTAACTATTGATAAGTGTGGTTTGGCTTTGTTTTGTTTGTGGTACTTGTACATATAATTTTTAATATTGTAGATGATGGTTGTCTAGTTATGAACATAATATTATTCTCTCGCTGTGTGTACATCTATAGCTACCTACCTACCTACTTCATGCTGTAATGAATTGTAAATGAAATGTACTTTTATACATCACAACTAAAGTGAATGCAAGAAAATGCAGTAAGAAATTGCAAAATGTAAATGTAAGACAGATTGGATTATGGATGGACTGCACTGTAGTAATTCTAATGTAATGGCACGGATAGTAGGAGAGAGAACTTACAGAACAGGACAGAGAACTAACAACTAAACTACACACAAGCTATCCTAACATTACACAAAACAAGTAAACACAACATGAGCACGTATACAAAAGAATAGCTCCAAAACACAGAAAAGTACGTAATATTTATGTACACTTACAGATTATCAACCATTAGTATATCTTCTGTACGTACATCCAAGTAATCTACCTAAGTAAACGCGTTTGTAAATATACTAACTTTTGTAACCACACTTATACTTACTTATACTTATATACATACACTCTATTTCCTCCATTAGAAACCCTTTACACTAAAATTCACATTTGCATTTTATTACCATTTGCTTATCATACAGATAGATTTGCACCGAAACAAAAACCACAGTCATTCAACTTAAGATATTAGTTGACGAAAATTCTGTCTATGCTTAAATATGATAGATTAATAGTTGAGGAACAATTAATACTGTAAATAAAGCAAAGGTAGTATGAAACTGTACACATTCGTGTCCAACTAAGTACAACAAAAAACTAGCAATCGAGCTTAATTTATCTAATCTTAGTTAAAGGTCTATCATGACTCTCGAGGTTAACTTTTATAAACTTTTATTTATAACTTGTCTAATGTAATGGCACGGATAGTAGGAGAGAGAACTTACAGAACAGGACAGAGAACTAACAACTAAACTACACACAAGCTATCCTAACATTTAACTAACAATTTCCGAGGTTGGAAAAGTCTTCATCATTACCTTATCTAATCTTATTAGCGCAAATTCAAATGTACCAAGGTTTTTCTGGTCTTCAATTCGGACCATTTTGTTAATTGGTTAAAAGTGTTATATAGTATGATGAGTATTATAGCGTGAACATTGTCTGATAGTTGTCTGATGATAAATCTGTTAAATCAGAAAGTAGTACATAGATTTGATGCTTCGAACAATAAAATACGGTGTGTATAAATGCCCTAATATGTATCAGTCTACTGAATTAGTATTACTATTGAATGTAGTGTTTATTTTAGGTCACATCTGTATCAGATACAAAAGTACTCATAGATCTAAATATAAATACTGTTCCCAAATATGTCTATATTTATTAATGTTCTAGAAGTGATAGGCATAGGTGGCTTGTAAGAAGGAAATACGGTGTGTATGTATATCTCAGTCAGTCGTGAGCATTGTTAACTTTAAGCATAGAGTGTTTAGTGTCCCATCTGTACAAGATGTGTATAGCTGTATAGTTACAGGCTGTAAGTAAGCTGACTTGCATGTATTTCTGGCAGAGACTGGAGATAGTCAGGGTGAGTGAAGTAAACATAAGGGAAGTGAAGGTAGTAGTTGGAGCAACAGCAAGTGAGCCAGAAGAGCCAGGCCGGACAGAGACTCGAGGCAAATGAAACCAGGAGGCTGATAGCCTAAAAGAGTATAATATAGTTGGATGTGTATTTAGTGTGTTATATTATGTGGGATAGGGAGGGAAGGTTGGGTACGGCAGGGCAAAAGTGGAAAAGAAGTTGGCAGCTGCTAAGGCAAGAGAAGGAGCAAGTTCTTTAGCCTTTAAGCCTTATATTATTTGCACTTTTTGCACATTTGCGAGCGAATTTAACGTTAGTTAGCTAAGGTTACGTTATATTATGTGTAGAGAGAGGGTAGAAGTTATAGCTAAGATTCAATTGTATTCTATTGTGTTGCTGGTTTTACGTTTCTTTCCAATTGCACGTATTTATTTTCTGTCCTGTTCTGTCCTCCTACCACTGTGCAATGCTTCAGATTAGACTTGACTTAAATAAAGTTGACTTGGCTCTGTACCGTACCCAACTAGCACCGATAGACAAGTACAACAGGGAAATGTGTATAAGCCAAGAACTTAGTGTAGTTAGTTTTGCTTCGAGGCTTGCCATAACTGCAACGAGCATAAAATAACATTTGAAAACAACGAGGAAAACAATCAGACATTAGATTTATATCCAATCCATTGTTATTAATGTTACGTATAGAATAGAATAATAAGCTACTCCATTAAGTAAGGATAAAACTTAGTCAAGTCAAGAACTTCCCTAACATAACAATAAGTTTCGTTGCCAAACTTTATTCCTCTGCGCTTTGGCTTTGAATCATCTTGACTTTGACTGAGGCGGAGAAAAATTATAAGAGTTTATTATGGGCGAAGGCACTTACGACTCTAATTTCTTCAGACGAATCTTTTTCTTCGTTACTCTGGCGTAATGCATTTTTTATGCTTTCCAAACTGTGTATCCTGTCCTGTCATGTCCTCTGATTTTGCAACTTATAATTTCTATTCCGTATTCAGGCACCAACTCTTTTGGGTCTTTTCCCTTATTTTCCTTTATGGATGAGCTCTGTAAGTTAATACGTTTAACAAATAGATCTCTGTATGCACAGGTGAGTCAAATCAACACTTGGATCTCTACTTCAATTGCAACCTCGACTTTTTTCTTTTTAAAACATTGTAACATGCCCATATTAGGCCAGTTGACACATCTCGCCTTGTCTTGTCTTCTAAACTTGTATCTGTCACGTTCCTTCTTTTCTACGCACTCAATTGATTTTCTTGGCTCTCACATCTATTCTTATTCTGATAACAGTCTTCGTATCACTTTGTAAAGGAAATACGTCTTAACTGTACATGCAGCACAAAATTGCGTCGTCCAAATGTACATTCAAAAGGAATCACTCGGCTCTACCCCCATTTCCCTATTGTTGGAATCTTCTCTTCCTTTCTAGAATTGTAGTCTAATTTTTGAGTTGCTCCGTACGTTGCGTATCTGTCAGAGTCAGGTAAGTGGATGAAGACACGAAATGGAAATGCGTATAAGACGTTATGCCCATGATGTAAGTTATGATGTGATAATGTGCATAATAACACAGAAGAGAAGATGTTGATACGGCGCTTGTCAGATTCAGTCAGAGTCTAAAGGAAGATTTACCTCACAGCAATTTCCATGTTATTTTCTCTACATTTCCAAAACTTAGTCAAAATCAAGACTACAAATTTGGACATGGTACCAATAGATGTAACTTTTCTTTAGAATTAAATAGAAACTCTTTTTTGTTAGCTACGTCCTTTAGATCATTAGGTTACACGTTGTTTTTCCTTTGGCCTTTTACTTAACACGCTATATAGAAGCTACTATTATCTGTACGTGTACTTATATAGACGCATGTATAACTATTAGTTACTACTATGTAATACTAATGAAACTTTTCTTTGTACCTGCATTTAAGCGGTAGTCTAAGTCTTTGTGTTAATAACATATTATCATTATATAGAGGGCATCTTTAATATAGTACTATATGAAATAATAGATTTCTTTTATTGTTAAGATTGTGGGTACAGGTTTAGTTAGGACACGTATCTAAAGCAGAAAACTTCCCTGCTATGGTTTGGTCGAATCTTGAGTCATGCACATAGGTATATAAAATGTAGGTAGGAGGCAGAAACCAATATGCAATAGTTTGAAATGTAACGCCTATAAAGTCAAAAGACAGAAAGAGAGAGAGGATTCAATGTTCAAGTGAACTGAAGCTTAAGGAAAGGAAGGAGCAACTTCTCCTTAAACTGACAGTGTGAGAGATTTCAAGAGTCCACTAAACTATAGTCACTTAACAATAAGTTTCTACAACTTTTATATAGGTAAGTGTTAAAAAGTGTATGTTGGATACACAAAGACGGCTTCGTATCCTACTACCTAACTAAACGAACGATAAAACTACATTATAAAGCAACAGTTCTTTTACTTCGTATGTATTCATGTACATAGGTTGTGTATACCATAAAAAACAGGATTTTCCCTAAGGCTCATTTGACAGACGGAGGATGGGGTTCTTCTTCTTAAACATATACCTACATACACTATTACGTAGTATTATAGGTATATAAGACCATATACCATAACTTTTGGTTGTGCTTTAATATATATTTCTTGGTTCTTTGTACAATTAATAAATGTACTATTCACCAGGTAGCACCTTTAGATAATATTATATACAATTATGCACTATGTCCTTAACTACATTTACACAAGTCTTCTGTGCAATTAGTTATACTTTGTACAATACACCTCAAGCCCTAACCCAACTACAACAAATCTACAAATGTATATAGATAACTAAATAAGGATACTTACATTCATACAGTTCAATATAATGTACATCTCTAAAGCAAGAGTTGTACTATTTGGGAGATGTGGTTTGCTTTAGTTTAGTCATGGCTGTAATATGGGAATTCTTACCAAGATTCAGTTGTACTCAAGTGGTAAGTGTGTGTGGGATGCAATTCTTTGTGGTGCGCAGAATGGTACTCTCCTATCGTACTCAATCTGATGGGAGGATGATGGCAATTGGGAATAAATGGAGTAAACGATGTAATACAAGTATATATAGCCATGGGACTATCGTACAATACACACGCTTATCTTATAAATAGACTTAACGCAACGTAGTAACACAATTATTTAAGATTATTATTAACTTTGTGTAATAGATTTCAAATGAGTTCAATTCAGGTCAAATGCATCTTTTCCACTGGGAATGATCATCGAACCGATTTTCCATTTCTTTTTCAAACTCTCTTCATGCTTTCAATATATTCACTTACGCTTTAACAATCTAAGTGGAAATAATTTACTAATTAATTAACATATATTCGGTCAGAAATTCTCTAGCCATGTCACTTCTATGAAAATTACTCCAAGTACATAAAATATTTTGGAAAATTACTGGAATAACTTAGCAAATCCTTTATGGGAAGACATTATGCAATTGTAATAATATCAATCTGTCTCAAAGGAGCTATTGCTATCGTAGATATAGGATATGAGTAAATAATCCTTATAAAAACGGTTATTTCTACATCTATGATTACTATGATGACATCTTGATTCTTGACGTCTTCCGGGACAAGCCCATTTTTATATAAACGCTACTGTTACAAATAAAAATATTTTCATCCTTCGCAGATTCTGTTCTTTATTTGTAAGTAAAATACTTTTACGGTTCTACTTTCGCTCTTGGCGTTACCAACCTCTCAAATCATCGTATCTTGACCAACCCAATCCAGTTCAGATAACAGAGATCAGCACTCTGCAAAATGCAAAAAGACGCAATCGGTCACTTCCTTGTTATTTAAAAGGAAAGTTTACTTGTACTAATATCAGAATGTAAAATTGGAATTATTGCTTTAAAATCTATCAAAAACACTTCAATCTGTATACAATCGTTGAGCTACTAAATACCTAATGAACTATGCTGATCTAAAATATCCTATTTCCTGTGATAATGCGTTTTCAAATTTAATAGTAACTACCCATTTTAATAGAAGTACCACTACCAACTTCCTTTTGAGGAAATTATCAGTGAAAAAAGTTTTCATTCTTTATTATTAAATGCTTTTACGTGCTAGCTGTAAAGATGTATAGAAAAATGAAGTGCATTATTTTAATTCGCATGAAGATTGATACTTCATGTGCCAAATGTCAACTTAGCATGCTAAAAGCAAACTTATTCTATCTTGACAAAATCATATAAAGTTCATCACTAACAACAAGCAAATTTTGTTTTATACTTTTCAAGCTTTCTTTCGCAATCGCAAGATCAAGGGTCATGCTGATATGATACGCAATTCTCAAAATAATTTCAATATTCTTTAGTAACCTCATTTACGTTTCATGAAGAGAAGCAAAAAGTACTTGAATTATTATTTAACAAAGTTTGACGATTCAGCGATTGTGCTACAGCTTGTAAAATTCACTGTTTCCAGATAATTCTAAAACAATTTTCTAACAAACTACTAATAAACCAAAAACATGCAATCTTTACACTGTTTCCTAAAATATTCCTTTGCAAAAAGTCATTCCAAACAGGAACGCAATTGTTCCCTTTGTGTCAAGATAGCTGTTTCCTTGTGTGCGTGCTTTCTGTTCTGTTTCTATAATGCGCTATTATTATGTACATTTAATCTGCATGATAATTAGGTGAGTCTAAAAACACAACTTTTGCTTCACGCCTTCCATCTGATGGTTTCGTGTTTCGAGTTAGAGATCTACTTACAGCTGAAGTTTAATTTTTCATAATATCATGAATATTCTTATAAACTGTAATAAAGAGTTTTGTTCCCCCGTGTCCCTACAATGCTAATTTGGTGTGCAAATTCTGACAATAAGAGAAATGAAAATAATTTTAGCAACTGAACGTTTTATACGAAGTAGTTTAATGTTTTCGTGACACAGTAGTAAAGCAAAATGCATGAACTAAATTATACTGGCTTGGCTGACAAGACAATGTTGACTTGAAGTAGAAGTTAAGAGCTTTCTATTCTCAAATTGAATTTCCGAGAAGTCTATTACGGCAGTCAAGTGTTATCTGCACTACTATAATTATTACTTCGCAGTATCTTATAACATATTCCGGATGGAAATGATTTGATATGATATTACTATGAAGGTACTGCTATTAGAAATACAATTGGGACGATGCTTTCAATTTCTTTAAGGAACTATTCGCGTACATTTTCATTCCAATTGTGTAGTAAGGAGTTATATCAACCAGCACAAACACAATGCAATTCAATTACCTACAAAAGCTAATGTAATAATAACCAATTTATGTCAATTTGCAATTATGCTGATAATAATATGTAATACAACAATATAGAGACAATTACCGACGCACATACAGCATTTACACACTGATATACATATCCTAGGATTAAAAATACAAAAGATAAAATTTAAATTGTGTCTTATGTTTGCATTGTCTTGTATTATGTGCGAAGGTACTACATAACATCTAATTAAGTCGTAATTCAATGGAGTATAGCAGGGCTGTGTATGATAGCAATTTTACGATTACAATGTGAAAAATATAGTTATTAAAACCAGTAGCTTTAACAATTTAATTGTGAATGTATTCTGTTCATTAACTATTCATTACATACATTCAACACAACATAGATGACCAAACCATTATGCACTGTATATAATATCATCTCACAACATCTGCCTTTTTCATGTATAAATCTAACTCATTTCTACTACTACATTTCAAATAGCAAATAGATATTTTGGCAAAAGGAACCGTGTTTAACAAAAAAGATTTAAAAAAAAAGATTTCTACAAAGCTAACAGAGTAGATAGAAAGACTTATCGAAATTCATGTGATTTGATGAATTGTTCATTGTTTTGGATTGTTAGACTAAAAATGGTCAAAAGACCCTGTTTAGCAAAGTAGTGAATGACATTTCTTACATTTACAGTTGATAAGTGGCCTGACAAATACATGAATTACATAAATATAATTTTCCTAAAGTTTGTCGTGATGGAAAGATATTTAGGTCCATTCATCCATTACATCTGCGTGTAATCGAGTAGTAAAACTCCAGTAAAGTTCTGTCTTATAGGAAAGAAATATTTCTTCTGAGAAAAGAGTAGTTTTAAGTCAATTGCGCTTTGCTCGAGTGTGCGGCCCACTTAGCTAAAGTGTTCCGTTGTGCTACTTCCGTTTTTGGATGGATATTGCAATAATTTAGCATAAAGTAGGATTCATGGGCCATTCTTATGATATAATTGAATGAATGGGTCATTACATTGTAAATACTGGGAGTTTTGTAAGTTTCGCTTGAACAAAACAGTCGTGCTTAGGATAGAGCAACATACAATTTCTTTCAAGAGTTAATGATAGTATAAGCAAATGTGATAAGATAATCTGACAAAGTGAGGTAAGTTAGCAAATCAACAGAATTCAACTGAGGCCAAGTGAGCAGAATCCATCTCATAACAATGATTTGCAGACAGATGTAAGGAGTACTTGGATGGAGATTACAGAAGCTCTCGTGCGTTTTATTGTGTCTGTGTGCCAAGTTAATATGGAAGAGATAAAGAGCGATGTGATGTCGTAATGATTAGCCCTAATAATAGTCATTATTGGCTAATGCATGCCCATTGCTCACAACGCACTAATGCAATCAATTTATGCATGCGTTGTATACACACACTGCATATTTGTTCAACCTATGCACATTGTCTATACTACATTGCGAATACCAAATCTGTTCTGTTGTGCAACTAGGAGGCATCTCATGGAAAGGCATTCTTTCAGTTCTAGTTGTGGCCCTGTCAATCGCAAATTAAATTCGCAGAAGGAAAGAATAACATCCATATGTAGGTTATTGCTGATAATTTATCCCTGTCGAATATTCAATATCTAAGCAAATACAATACATACCCATACCTATCTCAACCAAATGCAAGATTTTATGGTTATACTATGTATAAACTTTGATGATGCAAAGTTACTATACTTTTGCATGTTAAATATCACTCCACTTATTTGATCGTTTCGAATAAGTATCTATACTTTGACCAAACTTTATTAATTAGACAATTCTAAATAATTGATGCTATAAATCTGTTACATATTACATAATATTACAATCTTAGATTATATAAGGCATTAGTGCTTAGTATAAGTGCTGAAGTATTTTTAATCCGCCGGAACACTGTCCTGAATTACTGTTCTAATGACTAATGACACTACCGGAAATGTTGGTTTCAATATTTATCGTTTATTTTCTTGTGAAAATACTTCCCGAGAGTTTTGCAATATTGATTGCTGGTGATTTAGATCCTTATAATGTTGGCAATTGAACTAATAATATTATTATAGCTATAAGTATGTATGTGATATGAACCAGTTACAAGAGTATAATATGTAAACAAGTATGTTTATTATGAAAAGTTAATGCTGTAAAAGCAATAGCTAAAAGAAGAGTTGGTGGTTCGTGATGTGCGAAAAACATTCCTCATTAAATACGGATGTGATTTAATATCCAATTAAACTATCATTGAGAGTGGCAAAAGTGCGTTTAATGCATAATTCTTATCGTTGAGTTAGTAATAGCTGTTATGATTTAGGAATGGTGTAGCAAATAAAATATTCTTGGATATTTAATCCAACTTAATAATGAACTTTACAATTTATGCTACATGTTTTTATGTAACCAGCTAGGTAAATCAAAAAAATTGAATGTACGCAGCATTGGTTCACTTTACTTGGTTAAAGTGTTTATCTTGTATGCACACAGAACAAGTTCTGTTTAAGATTTTAATGCTATAATGTTTCTATCTTTAAGTGCTTGCAAATGAAACTGAAACTTTATTACCTTCATATCAAATGTTAAGCGTGGGTGTTGGTGGTTAACGAAGATAATGCATGTAGATTATGCATAATAAATCTCTTTAAACAGCAGGAAATGGAAAAACGTGCCAAAAAGATTTTGTGTCGAAATTATAATTATTTCACTTTTGAAATTAAGGCTAACAATTTTTGAGAAATAGCACTGGGACATATGCATTTTTTTTCGTATTATACAGTATATCAGAATTGTAAAACTATGCAGATACAAGAAACCCAGTACAACACAAACTACATCATACATAACTGCCTATTTGATTTACTCTTACTCTATAGATACTCTTTGACAACATATGGAATGCATTTGCATGCTCATTGCGAGTTATTTAATCCAAGTTGGTTCGGGAACATTTTAAACTATGAAGAAAAACTCAATCTTTCTATGATTATCAGGGTCGTATTGAAAATCACATAATGTCAAATGAATATTACTATTACTTAGATTCATAGTTGACATAATGGATAAGGATTAGTGGTATTACATGCTTCCTGACATAGTTTTGTAAATTGCGATTTGACAAATGGAGAAAATATCAAAAATTTTCACTGTTTTTCAAAGTAGGGAGAAACTAAATGACATTGAACTGTCTGACCTATCTGATCTGTCGACACTAACGGTCCTTCAAGTATTTGTTAGAATAATTTTTGATATTTTATCCCCTGTACACTGCACAGATGGATTTTTATCAACAATGTCAGTTTTCAAAATAAATCATATTGGCAACTTGGCGTATTAAATCGCATGCTGCATGATTTTTCCAAAAAATAAA
This sequence comes from Tomocerus maximus, assembly GCA_019776445.1. Taxonomy (NCBI): domain Eukaryota; kingdom Metazoa; phylum Arthropoda; class Collembola; order Entomobryomorpha; family Tomoceridae; genus Tomocerus; species Tomocerus maximus. The sequence goes on along the minus strand of JABASH010001345.1, from coordinate 1,850 downwards.
ATATCATCCGATTTAAGTGTCTTATTTTACATGAAAACTAATAAATACTGATGTATAAAATATGTACATAGTGTGTAGTATATGTAGTCTAGTCTATAATCTATAATGATAATGAACAGGAAATAGAAGAACTTATTTCAGAGTCGAATTGACTGAGAGCTGTCACAATCATATCACAATACCAATGCAAAATCTACATAGGAATTAACCGTGACCTTTAGGCATTTTCAAAGTTTTATTGTCAGTAAACATAAGTTGACTCCACAGTAAATGAAAATATGTTTGCAAATGTTGCATATATTATAATCAATAAATACTTTTTTGTATCTCAATATTTTATATGTGATCTGCAGATCATTTGCGGCCAATCTGAAATTGTGTCTCACAATGAAGTGACATTTTTGGGCAGGTAAATGAATGAAGTATTTCAATATCTGCTAATGTCATTTCCTCATTCGAATTATAAAATTCTTACTCATCTTCTACATAAAAGACTGGAAAATGAGAATCATGGTTACTACCTTGACCATATGCTATATAAAGTTCCGAAAAATGAATTGTCCACCAAATGTTTACAATGTTGAAAGCGATTATCGGAGTAATTTTTGGGCTTGAGCTCGTGTTAGGTGAGGTGACAGTTCCATGTCGCAAAACTACTATACAGTCAATGAAGAACTTCGATTTGTCAAAAGTTAGTAGAATTCATTTCCTACAATTATAATAAATCGTCTATAAAATAGTTTTTCCTTGTTCTACATGCATATCTTGTCTTTTCTTATAAAATAACAGCTTACAGACACCAGAACAACTGTTATATATATGATCGAAGTTGTTATTTATCAGTTCGCAATAGTCTAACATTAATTAGTAACTGTTCAGAAGCCATAAATAAACCATTGCATGTGTGAATATTAATTTCCACTGTTGAAATTTTTCTCAGCATCTTTATAAAAATAATTAATGTTTAGGTAGGTGATTTATATTGGACAGGAGATATCTTCTCTTAAGTTTTCTTTTCCTCCATGACCAAGAATTGGACAAAATAATTTCAAACTTAACTGCATGCCAGTGCATTACTATGTTCACCTAACGTATTCCAGATTTTTGCCCGTTTAAACTGGGTATATTATTGTTATATACCTACGTGTCTTTTGTATTCAGTCCCGAATCTTTCACGGCTCATTGATTAAGACTCGGAAACAATAAACCCAATTAAAAAGGGAAAAGTGACCTGGAATATGTTAGGTGAACATAGTAATTAAACCAGTAATTTGAATATTGATTTAAATTGTGTTATTGCGTAGTTTACAGGTAAGGAATGGTACGATATCGCATACTTCTCAAATCCAAGTCCAAAAGAGTTGAATGCAGAAATGAATGACACTTGGGATTACAAATGCCCTGCCATCAGCCTTTCGGAAACGGAAGTTCCATATGTCTACAGAGCTACAGCGAAGTAAATAGCTATCTTTTAATAAATTCTCACGTAGTAATTAGACATGAAGTATTTTGTTTTAGCTGTTAATGGTATACCAGGCAGATTATGTGAATTTTGAAATTTGATTATACCTTTTAAAATTAGCTTTTTCAACATAACAGCCGAGGAAGAAGAGTCTGTAAGCGTTCTGGAACATTTTGATCATAAAGATCCTGCAGTTTTTTATTACACATTAAAAAAGGGTTTGTACATGCACTTGTGTTTTCATTGCTATTTAGTTTTCTGATTATTCATAAAAGGCCAAGTAACATTCTTGAAGACAAATTTTACAGGCAACGGAAGTAACGTAATTATTGAAACGGACTACAAAACCTGGCTCCTATCATATGGATGTGCTATTTCCGATGAAAAA
>JABASH010001344.1:0-27226 GCA_019776445.1 Tomocerus maximus | reverse complement strand
CTATTAATTATTGTTACCTGTTAGACAACTTCGGTGTTCTGGCAATTCTGACGAAAACGGTCCACATTACCTGTGTATTTCGTTTTATGCATTTACATACTCTTGCGATTATTATTACACCATTGTGTCATAATGTTACTTTGTCTTTATTTGAAAATGACAGAGTGGAAAATTTTTTCTGCGGTCAATTAGGTAATACCAATAATATTAGTTTTTAACTTTCATTAATATTAAATGATACCGTTTAAATGTATTACTACTATTTTGAATGGAAAACGTGTTTCGTAAATAGATGTTACTTACTTACTTTACAGCCATGACTTTGTTACAGAACTTGTTTACCCATAGATCTCTTCATATGCCATACTAGGTATTATAGGATTAATTGCTTAATTATTGGTGGTTTTACTTTAATTTCCACAATTATCACGTTATCACTACCAGTGAATATTGAGTAGAGCAATAATCGTTTTGAAAAGTAGTTTTTTGTTCCTACTTGCCACTCCTTTTTCTCATAGAAAGATGTATTATGTGATCATTTATTGCGGTCGTATAACTTTAAACTACATATACTTGTAGGAAAAATTGCAGCTATCAGTATTACAGCTAAATATAGTTAAAAAATATGGAAATTTTGTTACTTAATAATAACTAAGAAACGAACATGTCTGTCCTTTTGTTAATATTTAATTTCTGCTTAATTAGCCTGTCCATGCACCATTTGTTTCCTGTTACGTTTACCGTTTCTCCTTTATTTGTTTTCCTATATGGTAATTTCCATAATAACATTTATTACTGCTAATGTAGTATTTTGGAATTGGAAAAATAAAGTTTAATGTGTGTTGCCATAAATATAATACATAATTTACTGTTGAGGAGATTATTAAGTTGACATATTAAGGAGATTTCGATATTTTCATCTTCGGTCCATGATCAGCTTCTTACGAGTCTGTAATAACTGCTAACGTTTACGTGTTGAAATGGAGACGTATTTAGTTATATTTTTAAGCTTATGCTTCTTGTTTCTTTAATTTTTGGGGCCGTATAATGACAAAGGATACTTAATCTTTTCTGAATTCTGATTTTTAGACTCCATTTTCAATGTAAGTAGAATTTTAAGAAAGAATTAGTATTACTGCCAAGAAGTAAAGATATTTCATCATATAAAATATTTAGTCATAACGTAATTACTGATTTAGTATTTCTGTGTTTCATTTTTCATTCCAAGAATGAACAGCGATGAAGAAGCTTCCTACTCATGAAAATGTATTGGATACTTTTTAGCATTTAAATGCATGCGGCTGGTGCAATTTGATTTCAAAATCTTTCTCTTTAGAAAAAAAAATTGAGGGAAGTGTTTCAAATTTAAAGAGTAGTCAAGTACAAAAGATGACAAGTGAGTATTAGCATTATTGACATTTCGTCAAGACAAAGTGGTGTGAGTGGGAAAACATAAATCCCATAAAGAGATATGATGGTTGAACTGACAAAACGAAGAAAGTTTTTCTGAAGCGCTTGCGTTGTCGCTGAGGTCTGACTCGAAATTTGTTGTACACTGTGCCATACTCCTCAATGCAGTTCAGTTCAGCTGCAGATACTTATAAATATTGAAAAACTACCCATATCAAAAAATATTTAGGTACGGCAGTAGATTGGATGGTCTAGTACTTGCTGGCATATTGCATTCTACTAAATTCTAGACTCTAAAACTCCTCTTGCAGTACCTTTATTATTGGCTACCTTGCATCATCAGCAAAGCAGCCTCCGAATTAATGCAGGTGTCTGGGATGGGATGAGTGTACGTTATAAAAATATGGATACATGCATACATAGTATCTGTAGTAGAGCTTTAAAATCTGTTCCGCTGTAGTTGATGCTTAAAGAAGTGCTTGCTAACTAAATTGCTCAAGTGATCTTTCAGGGAATAACTCTTCTGTAAAGGTATATATAAGAATGATAAGTACACAAGTGAATGTATGTACAATTACAGTACTCTCTATAGAAGTCGTTATATCAAAGATGCAGATGAGAAAAAAGAGAGTGAACAATTGAGAATCTGGCTGGCTCTTTGTTCAATAGCTATTCTACACTTTGTATACCTAAAGACATTTTGTACTGATACGATAACACTGCTGCATAATTAGTTGTGTTTATATGCTATAGACTCGCAATATCAGAGAGCATGTGAATGCACAGCTTATCATAGTATACTGATACATATATCTTATCCCAACTTGGTTTATGGCAGAGATGCTGCATTACACGGCTATACATTATATTCACCTCAAAAATTGTAGAAAGATAAGCAGCATATATACGATACGAAGTATCTACAAAGCTCTGTACTTAGCAGAGGAGAGTCCGAGACACGAATCTTGCCCAAAACTCCCTTTCAGCCACTTAACTTAGAAAATCACCAATATGAACTAGTTTTACGTTTTGAGAATTTCTATGGCGTAAATACTACGAAACCAAATTTATTTGAATACATATCACGGCTAATTTAATTATACTCTGTGTTTATGCGTGTTCAAAATAAATCTGATAGACAGTGTTTATAGTTTATGGGGAGGAGGATAAAATTGGGGCTTTGATTAATTTCATGTACACTGTGTATTTTAATTCAGACCCTCGGCACATACTGACTTACTAGGAGCTTTTATGGCTTTACGAAATTATGACGCACAATTTATTAATTTAGCATTTCAACATAGGGTCATTTTTTCGCACAATTGAAATGGTTTCAACAATAGTTGACCCTGGTCAAATGCATTGAGTCTCGAGTTATACGCTAAGCTCATCTTTTCATGACATGCATATGAATAGAGATGTTAAAGCAGGGGGGTTTGACAAGGAGAATAGTCGATCCCAGCTCTGTTGTGCACATTGTAGACTAAATTCTATATTTTAAAATGAAGAAAGGTAGCCAAAACGTACAGCTTTTTAGTACGGAGTAGGTATGGTATGTATGCACGTATAATATTCATTGTGTTTGCCTTGTGTACAAATATTGTTACCTCTGTTATCGACGACGTGCTATAGGACTATCAGGAGCAAGACTACAGAAACTACTACACAGGTAGACTTCGTATAGATAGACTTCATATAGACAGAATGCCCTAACTGACACAACAACAGATTGGGAATGAAAGGGAAGATAGATTCATAATAAGATGAGTCTCTCTATCCTCACCACAACGACGACACGAAACATTCAGTTTTCCAATGTGAGGTTTCCACATCCTCAGATCATCTTTGTTTGATCATCTCTCATCCACAACTCACTATACAATCTCCAAAAAATAACTTAATCCTCAAACATTTACTCAATTAATTCAAAATTGACATATCTGGAGCTTCATTTTCACATTTTTTATTTGTGCTAAAAATCGACGAATCATCCAAGTGCAAGTTAAATATTTAAGTGCAGAATGTAGGCAAAAGTGCGTTTAGGATCTCTACGTTTCCACATGGTACGGCTATAAAACTAGAATTTGTGCAATAATATTGGAGTTGTTATACACACATGTCATTGGTGGACACTCGTAGGCTATATAATTGCTTTCTACGCTTTTAAGTTAGTTTTGTGGATTTAAAAAAATTAAGACTTGGTGCTACAATTTCATTATAAAAATTCATTGTCCTGACAAGCTGCAGTCATGAGTTTCATTTTCAATATGCCTAATAAAATAGTCCAAAAATGAATGTCTTATTAGTTTACAATGACTAGAAAATCGTAACTAACTGGAGTGTATTGTTCAGGAAGAGATAAACGAACGTCAAAAGTCAGTTTAAATGTACCCATCATTTTTAAAAGATACAATCACTAAAGACGAAAATATAGAGCAATATTTCATCTCTATGTTAAAAATTACATTTTAAAAAGTATTGACGATTGTAATATAAGCCTTTATTACAAGAGCGGCTTTTAATTAAATATTTCCTTTCTGTGTCGTAAACTTAATCAAATTTCAATTTCAAAGTAACAATTCTTTAGCTTTTTGTGGTGGTTATGTCTATGTGACAATAAATCGGACTTCTATAGTCAGTTCTAAATACATAATTACACAACTTGTGATTAAGTCATAAAAAGTTGTTGACTATTATTATACCTTATATGGTATAATATTTACGAAACGCCAAATAAAATTATTTTCGCATTGAATAATCTTTTAGTTATGTAGTATTAATATAATACTATATTAAATTATGTCTGCTATATTAAACAAATATTTATGTTAAGTGAATTTGATACTAATTAACAGCACAATAAACTCTCACTTAAGTTGCGTCATTTTTAAATGAATATCAGAAGGAAATCTTTCAATGCGCAAATTAAAGTCATAAACTCGTATTTAGTCGTAGGATTTAGGATGCTATTAAAAATAGAAACTAAAATACAATGCAAGTTATTTGTGGTAAATGTATCAATTTTTGGTGAAGATTTTTACCGCGACTCTAAATAGAAACATAATTTAGAATAAATTCCAGGATGAAAGCAGTAGAATGGAAAGGATGATAAATGGTCGTTGTTTGCGAATATTTAATTGCGTCATTTGTTCACTCATAATAATCCTTCTTCTGACCAATTACAATCCTGTCTTGGTATTTGTATGCATTATATTAGCAAATTTGTTTAGTACTACAAACCGTTCTAAATTTTTTGCTTCCAGAGCCATTTCATGGAGTGACAGATGGAATTGTGACACAATTATAAGATAATAAATAAGTACTAACTGTTTGGCACGGGATTTGTGCTGAGTGCTTCTTGGTATGTATACCAACCAACTCAGGGAGGAAGTAATTGATAAGCATGTTGAAGCCGACTAGACCAAATTGAATATTTGTTACCGCAATATATAATTGTCCAGGCGAGTCGGACACAAAGTGCTAGTGCGAATGTATATTCCAATTCAAAAACTTGTGCAGCTGCAGAAAATCGATGGCCAAACGTGGATGTGATGCTCCTCAAGAAATCGTTCGTCAGGGGTATCTGGCCAAACGATCTCAAAATATCAAACGGTTCACGCCCGTATCTTACAATTTACGCTGGTTCTGCTTAACAAAAAATAATCTTTCGTATTTCAACTCTGACGGAGAGGTATGCATTTATTTTCAAAATTATTCATCAACATATTTTTATAATTGCTCACGAGTTAAAATCTAATTGGTTCATTGGCTATTCGATCATTGAAACTATTCCAAATATAATATGAGTTAATACTTTATCAGTATTACAAATATTATCATGCTTCGAGGTAAGGTACGACAGTGAATTGTACCACCAAAATTTCATGTGGGTTAGAAATATTTCACCTCGATTGAGTTTTAAAGACAATGATGATCCTAGTACATTAATGCTAATTACTAATACATACATGCTTCAGTTCAAAGTTGACACTGAAAGCACGCAAATAAGTTGATTTCATAGAACTTCGCAAAATTAGAATTATTCTCATTCTCCTGTACATTTACATGAAATAAGATTATCACATCATGACATTAAATGTTGTATGTAATGTACAGTAAATTATCTATTCGTGTGTCACCCTAAAATGTATTTGGCTGCAATAATAATAGTTATATAATTGTGCCAATTAAGTAATCCTTGTTAAGAAACATGGCTACTAAATGTTAGTCTACATGCAATCGGTTGTTTAAGATAGTTTGTCCTGGAGGGACATTAAATTTTCTATAAATCCACTCAATTTTTATTGCTCTAACCCTAAACTGATTTCGGTTAGTTATTTGTAATTGTTGATGGAATATTATTTGGATGTGGCGTGAGACAGTTATATATGCTTTGGCTGTTATAAATAAAAAGTGTTAAAATGGGATATAGTTTTCTTGACACTGACAATGGATAGTACTTGTAATTGTGAAAATAGCAGAGACCAGGAATTAAGGATTTTCATGATGGTACTATTGCTGTTTTATTACTGACCCATTTATGAAGTCAAAACCTTTTTACGAACAGCATTATCTTTTGGTAATGGATTTTCTGAGACACAGGTTAGACATAAGAAGAGATTGTGAGTTTGAGTGTATCTAATGCACTTTTTAATGGTAAACATAAGTCAATTCTTTGTCAACCCTCTTTCATAAAAACTAGACTACTAATATTGTGCCCGTTTATAAGAAAATAGAGGGTTTTGTTTATGCTTTTATTATCTTGCTGCAATGGTGACTTTACAGAAGAATAAAGTAAAAACATATTTACTCTGTCGACAGTATTCATGAAAAGTGTTGCCTTTATAAGTTTTCTTGCTTAATAATAATACATAACTGTGTACTGGCCAATCCAATTATTTGTTCCAATGGGAAGTAGAAGAAACTCTTATATTTACTTATGATTGTCATAATTGCATTATGGATGGACAAAAATAAGATGTATTTTTGATTTGGGTCTTTGGCATCCTTATCTTGTTAAGCATATCGATCCGTTTGTGAATGTATACTAAATGGTCGTCGTCCCTTTTCCTATCCACTCCATTTCAACAATAGAAAAGAAGTCACTAAAGTTGATATGAGACTGCTTTTAGTCACGTAACCCTAAGGTTTAGTTGATAAGGTTAAGAGTTCATTTCTATATAGCTATTTCTTACTCAAGTTGTTGTTTCTATAATATTATGGCAGGTATACCTATATAGCTACGATTGTGGAGTTCTGGTTTTATATTTATGTGTTTGGTTTTAATATTTCATTCTTTGTTGGTCTCAAACGGCAAAATGCAGCGACTAGGAGAGTCATAATAGTCATCAGTCATTCTTGGAATCAGAAACGTGTGCAGGAGAAAAGTTCAAGATCAAGGAGGGCATTGTATTGTATTTATGTCTAGGCAATCAGAAAGACGAAAGAAAGAAGTCGGTTGATCCAAGTGCTACCTTTCTGAAGTACCTTTACATTTTACATACACATTTTATACGCACATCAAAGATATTCATAATAATAATAATACAATAAATAATAGTTTGTAGTAGGATGTGGCTGTAGGTAGGTAACAAGTAATAATATTGTGATAGTGTAAGGGTTACCCGATTGTATAGCACAACAATATGCAAAACGCTATTCTTACAACTACAACCTTATTTTTAATGAAAATGATAAAATAGTGTAGATACCTAGATGCATTGTTATTGTAACAAGTTTTGATGCAAAACATGCGACTATTAAATATGCTAGTAATGCAATAATGTAAACTAATAAGTAAGTAGGTAAATAGTGGTTATAGTGCTTATCCACAGAGTAGTACTAGTAAGTTAATTAATTCTTGCATGTTGTAGATATACTCCCTTTAATGAACAAGTCACGCAATAATCTGACTTAGTTATCTTTCATTTTTAAATGGAAATAGTTTTAATATTTTCTTGTAAAATTATTGTAAATCAAAAAGGGCTGTTAACAGCGCATCGCTGTTTCCCTATGCATTGTTGGACCTGCCTCTGGCTTCATCTATGATTCTTTCTGTTCTGCAGACAGAATCTTTCGATTCTAAAAATGTGTGACTGTGTTCCATATTTACTTTACAGAAAAATCGATAATTTTGTTGCGCAGTCAGTTTCAGTTTGACTTCCAGTCGTTAGTTTAACTGCATACATCCAACAAAATTATTTTTTAGTGAAAAAACTTGAAAATTACAAAAAATTTGATCATAACTTTTACATGCCATGCTTTAGTAACAATCTATGAGCATAAAATTTATATTATTTTACATATGATGATACTACAGAAATAATTACATACTGTAAATGCTAGAAGCTCTAAGGCATGGTCAAATTTTAAAAGCGTCTCTTTGGTTGTGGGGTGCGTTTCAATTGAAGCAACGTGAATGTATCTGTAGCTGGTAAATATGGCAGATGATATCTTAACATAATAGCCTGGGATTCATTTATTATTTACATTATTATAGTTACCTACTCGTTTTAGGTTAGGCTGGTACAAACCGAGTGACTCCCCGCCGTTTTTTCTAGATTTTTCGCTGCTGAGTCAGATAGTCATTTAGTCGGTATTCTCAGAATTTCTTCTTCTTCTGAACTACACAACACGCCCCTTTGTTTCATTAGCTGCATCCGCAATTCAGGATCAGGATTCTTATAAATCTTTCCGTCATGCATTGCCTGCATAATATTGCCTCCATTGATGTCTGTACACATAAAATGTAGACTGGTGCATTCCCATGATCCCATGCTGCAATTTTCGTCAGAAAATATAACTGTCGGACTAATAACTCTAAGGATAGTAAGGATGACTTAAAAAGCAATCTACCAAAGTCAATTTGTTCCGTACCATTGCATTAATTGCTTAGTTCTTCCTGTTTGGGCATTCCTAGGAAAACACTGAATACAACCAAGAATGTCAAAGGACGGAATTACAATTGACTTCCTAATGTACTATCTAGGAGATCCAAGTAAATACCAAGCTATAAATACAACTGATCTGCTTGCAATGACTTACACATCGTCACATCTATCCGAAACCTAGTCAAATCAAATCCTGTTGACCAACACGACTCAAAAAGATTTTATACAATTAATTTCTTTAATATGTCATAATATTTGTCATCTTATTTGACACATCTCATCATACTATAACTCCTCAGAAAATAAAAATGGCATGAAAAAGATTATGTTGGAGGGATATTTTTAAAATTATCGATTACAGAAAATATTTTGCAGAGTTCAATCCAACAGATCTGTATAACGTTACGTAATACAAATACAACATTAGATGATGATAAGAACAACTATGTAAAATTGAGGTTGTACGATACACTGAGCATAGCAGCCGGATCTGGTTTTGTATTGCATGTTCTGTGTCTGGTGTATTTTTAAAATGACCTGGACGTCCTTCGCTTTATTTGTTGCAAAGCAAACTACGTCTAGGGAGCAAAAAATGTTAAGAAAGCGGTCTACAAAACATTTAGGTACATTTTTCATTTAGCTGACTTCTATCACCTGCTTCGTGTTTAGTTGTCCAACAAACCAAAAGTTCAGGGTTCAGGAAACAAATCCAGAACCTATCACACCTATCTAGGTGAGTTGGGTGACACTGACAAGGGCATGGCTGTAGTAAAATGTACAAACGGAAAACTGATTAAATATATCAGAAAGGATATTTATTCAACAAGTTATATATATAAATAAAGAGACACGGATTTGTAATTTACTGTCCTAATAAATAGATAGAAAAGATTACGATTACAGGAGCTAGGCACATGTACTTTTTGTCAAGACATATTATTATCTCAAAATAAATAGCGACAACTCTTAACATTTTTATTACCAATTAAATCGATTTGCATTTCTAATTTATAGGTAGCCTGTGTGTGTACACAGTAGGGTTATGATGACTATATTTAATGCATACTAGACGTAATAGTTTACTCAATATAATGTTATGTAGTATCTACATATATACTACTAATATTATATCAGATAGTATCCACCTATCACATGGTGGCTATGCATAGAAGTGCAAATATTATAATGTACGAGTACAACTAGCACTGATCAGTTGAATTAAAGTAAGAAAATTTTTGCTTTCGGCTGTCTGGAGTTTTTTCGGCCCTGAATTTATTTATTAGGCAGAATTATAAGCAGTCTGACAATTAAATTCAAAACATGAGAAGAGATCAACTAGACTGACTAGAATTAATGCAGAGCATAGCTGTAACCCTACAAACCCTGTACTATGTATGTAGATTCCAGTTCTCCAGATTTCCAGGCAAAGCTTTGCCTTTGCAAAGGATGCTTAGATATACAAAATCTAAGTATATAAACCATGTGGCTGTGCATGGAACATCTCTTGAAGCCAAAACTGAAACAGAACCTTATATTACATTTGCATATAAGTACCTACCGATTAGAGGGATTATTAGCAACAACTAATGGACCATTACAGTAGACTGGATTTGAGCAAACGAAACATGTATTTATTTACCTTGCAATCAGTTTACTTTGCAGACTGTGGGTTCGCTTTGCGAGGACAGGTGTATTTACCTACATTGAGGATGTTTACTAACTCACTTCATATCTGCATGCATAGTACTTCGTAATAACAAAAAAATCCAATTTCCCTTGATTATAATAAATGTTGATTAGGCTTGATTTTGGGCTTTGTACCTGTATTTTTTAATTGCATGCTAGTTTGTAACAACACGTACGTTATAATAATGTTATAATTGTCTTATATAAGGTGATTCAATTTTGAATTGGATAACAGCTCATAAGTCAAAGGCGTTGCATAAAACTAGAGAAATGTACATAAGCGGAATAAAATGGAATTTTTTTGCAGCTGTATTTAAATACCTCCTTTCTTGCCAGGTACCTACTTCTTGCCAACCAGTGGCATTGTTATTGTTTAATCATTCACAAAAGTGACGTTTATATACTGTACGATGATTAATAGTAACATATCCAAAATTCGTCGTCTGAGTATATGTTAGGGCAAAGAAACAAATGACCACAGGGCCACTGCACAACAGCAGAGCTCTGAGCCTCTTGCTAAATCTGAGAAAAAAGAATTTTTTTGTTCAACAATGTGAAAAATCAGAAAACGATTCTCGTTTGATTATTTGTGATTGTTCAAATATGATGAAGTCTGAATTTTTCTGTTGGTCGTTTACGATATTTCGTTTATTCCATGTTTATTCTGCGATATTTAGGGGACGTCGCATCTTAAAATCATTTTTCTCATACTGTACTTTACATAGTCTAGGTAGGAGATCTCAAAAGAGCTATTCCTCATTAGAATCCGTTTAAATCTGGTACTGAAAATTGAAGTGCTGGTGCTTCGGAATGTGTAATTGTTCAGTTGTGATAAATTTCCACTTTGTAAGATACAAAACTGCTAATTGAATTCACTGCATGGAAGTTTGTTGGAAACAAACAGGCGATGATTTAAACAAGTAATTTGGCATTTAGAAGATGACTGATAGCTAGTGTAGCTGGCTATGTTCCTAAAATTACGGATGTGTTAAGGTGTAGGTATGTCTACACTAGAATTAATACACAATTGAAAATTATTAGAATTTAGAGAGGACAAAGGTTAGATTAGCGTTTGATAAGACAATAATTACAACACGCAGGCAGGGCTGTTTTGCCTAGGATATTGTGCCACCTATGTTCGCTGATATGTGAATAACCTTGTTATGGCAATGCGGCACTACTACATTACGATGATCATCTTGAAAAACATGATCATCTCATCCAACCCTTTCTGTATTTTAACATCCTTTTTAAATGTTTGTACTTATTTCAGTAGCGATCACAAAATGTTTGCGAGTATCTGTCTGTGGTTGTAGTAATATGTAACTTTATTCAAAACTGGCTATTATCCTATTATTTCTTACTATTCGCTTAAGGAGGTGTGAGGACTTTGAACTGCTGCGAGTCCGGGAGATCGGTTCAACGTACAGCAATAGGATTTTCAATTTCAAAATTTAACAAGATTTATAAGGCGAGCAAAAAAACCCGCTTTATGATTTTTTTAAAAAAAAGCATCAAAAATTGGGTTTAAAAATTTTGATTTCGAGTAAGGAAATACATGTAAGAAATGTTTTTCGATGTTTTATTCATGCTTGCAAATTCAAATTCAGAAATAGGGAAAATGAAAATATATACCTACTTATGCTTTGAGTTGCGTCTGAAGCTCGAGCTACGTAAAATTCATAACTAATATTTTATGCATTTAAATTCCAAACTTTCAGAGTTAAGAATCTAAATATTAGTATGTCATTTTCGTACTAGCATATTCATAGCACTACTAATTGTAATCGATCTATTTTCATCCAATCCTATGTTTTCTAATAGTTGTAGAATCTCTTTCTGTATTGTAGAAAACATACACATCCCTGTGTCCCCATTTACTGCCAAAATTCTAAAATCATGCTGCCTGTGGCCGTGGCAGGTATAATTATAATTATATTTGGAAATGTACTCTACGAACAGCGTTCATAGTCCTTATCACAATTTATTTTACGCTTGTGAACTACATACTCAAGTTTGGCAAAGTTGTACATTTACACTTGACGCTATTTTGCAGTTTCAATCTGTATACGTATGTATGTGTGAGTGTGTGTAGGTAGCGTAGAATGAGAAGCTTCAAAGTTCATAGAGATCTGCTCCGGAATTTTCGAAAAAAACTGCTTACAATTATTTATAAACACGAATAGTTACAAAATATAATTATATACCCACATTCTTATTTAATTGATAGTACATACTTCATGTACATACCTATTTTAGAAGTGAATGTGGATCAATTGTGAAATGAAAAGTTTCCTCAACTGTCAAATGATTTTGAATATTTAAGTCCTTAATTTCATGGTTTTAATCTTGCTGTCAGTACCGCTTATAACTTGGACAAGCCATTCTCGACTTTGATTATGCCATTATCTGTCTTAAACACCTGCCTGCTACTAAGAGTGCAAGACGTTGACTTTCTCACATGTTAAATATTTAGGTCTTGAACTTTAAGTTCTTAGGTTACTCCATTTAAGTAGTAAATACAGCTAGGGGCCTTTACCAAGAGTATTCTTAGAAGCACTTATTGGGCATATTGGGTACAGCTGGAGACGTGACCTGTCAAAAATGGATTTCTATCCAATGTTTGTAAATACATTGAAAATTCTTTCGTTTTTCTTAATAGACAAGGTAGTACAGGTACTGAGTAAATGGACAATACTTAAGGTAAGACCACAGTAGTTGCATTTGCATGTGTTTTCCTACTCCATCTTGGCACAAATAACTCGTCTATAATTGTCAATCAATCTGGACGTAATTTTTCTCAAAATTTAGATTAACTATCCTGAAGGGTCACAAGGTCGGACTTGTTACAACTTTGACCCGGTCGTGGTAGACAGATTTAAAAAAAATAATTCGGCGGGATTCATTAAGAAGTTTTTAAAAAATAACTAAAATTTGTTCTTTTGGATTCAACTCAATGTAAATTGATCGAGTTGATTGATACCAGTTCCGCTAGATGCTTGTGTGTAGTGCAGTCTGACCTTAAATCGTTAACATTTTTATTGTTATTACGTGTAGCTACTTATCTCAAGTTTTTAATTAACAATTTGTTTAGCAGTGTCCGGCTGGCCAAGGGAAGGTACTTATCACACACTGCTATCTATATTATTTTGTATTATATGTGTAGTTTTAAGGCGTTTATGATGATAAAATTGAAAGATTTTGTCTCGTCTGTATCGTTACCGGATACAGATAAGCAAATTGTCAATACTATATGGTAGCCACAGTTTGTAGCCAACACACTGGCCGTTAGCAAAAGAATTGTTAGGTAGTATACATTGGTGCTAGTATTTACAAATTAAGTGAGCAATAAAATGTAATCTACATAAACTGTTCTTGTACATAATAGTAGGTATGGCAGTATCCTTCCAAATCCTAATTGTGTCATTTTATCATTCCATCAAGTCATTTTATGTTGCTATTACCTAGTTCGTAGTTTACTTTATGTCGCGTTGGTATAAGGGAGGACAGGTAGCACAATACGGTACTAGCACTACCATGTACTACTACTGTGTCATACCAGCAAGCAGGTGTAGAACAACAGTACACCACAGAAATATTTATTGTTGATTATATTATTATGTAAATGGGCTACTACATAGGTATGCATTTTTTCCTTGTTTAGGTTTACGTAGAGAGCCCATGCAGTTGATGGTAACTCAATGGTAGGTAGCTGTGGATTTGAAATGGAAAAGGGAGTGAAGAAATAATATTATTGTACTGCGACGAGGTAGAACATCGTCATGTCAGTTAGTTGGAGGAGTGTACTACTTGTACTAAAAGTGTAATATTTGAAATGGTTGCACACTGTAGTGCACTGGCACCGTTGTCCTCAGTTTCATTTCTCATGTCATGTCACAACAATAAAGACAATTCTCTCACTCAACTCAAGACAAAACAAGTCTGAGCACTCCTTTAGTTCCTTTCTGAACCTTCTATGATTAATACTTATTGTATATATTATATTATATAGTATATATAGCACAAACTAGAGCAGAGAGCATCTAACAATAAGAAAAATTCTAGTTAGGTAGGTGATTTGTCTTGCTCGTCTAAATCTGGTGAGGCTGACTAACTGTCAGAACTAGTGGGCTTCATCCCTATATCTGTCTGTACTGCTACATATACATTATTATTAGCAGCACCAACATTGCTAACTAGTACAGCAGAAGAAGCACATCTTCAACTAAGGAACACCAAAACTCTTTCAATCTGCAATCCGTAACTGTGCAGTGCTAAAGGGCATTGCACAGGTGGATTATCCTTTTATATTCAACACCCAACTAAATTCTACATTTTTCAGGTAGAAATACACACGTTTTCAGTGATTTTTTATTCCGTCAATATATCTGCAGATCTTTCGAAAACCAAATCTTGAAATTGGAGGAATTGTTGTGTAATGACAAAAGTACAATCATTGTGACTGGAAGTGAATTATACTCAAAGAATATTTGATCTCAGGCACTAATTCAAAAGTTCACATTTGACATTCATGGCTACTTCAATAAGTAATATGGATAAAATATCTGTCTCACACAACCTCCATTTGGGTTCTTAAAGTTCATTCGTCAAGATTGGTTTTAGTGCAGTTCCTGCAAAATCGAGTTGTCGTTTGCAATGTTCCCTGGAAATAGTTGCAATTTCAGTGTCACTTCACATTTTGATACGTTTTTCCATAGTAATTGGGGTGATCTCACGGTGATCAAAAAATTTCAATTTCTCTTACGTGGATCCCCTGAACTTTGACAGAATTGTGAAGGTGCATGGTGCTTCCTGTATTTTCTGTCATATTAATCTGTCACTTGTGGAAAAAATAAGTATAGCAAACATTTGTTCCATTCTCCAAGAGTTTGCCTAGCAGTATGAAATATAATAAAATGTACAATAGCATGTGAGATAGTACGAGTGTCTGACATAAAATAAATGATCTCAGTGTGCCAATGTGTGTGTGTGATAACATTTTTTGGCATTTGCGCTTGGTGTGCAACTAACGAGAATTAAGTCCATATAGATATGCTGTTTTGTGTACCAGGTAAAATTTAAGTTTAAATACCTATATATAAAATGTATATTAAATATTTATTAAGTTTAAATATTGATTATATACAGACATCACTAAGGAAAATCAAAAAAAATTAATCTGTAGTGCTGTACATGGACCTTGCTACAATTGATGCATTCAATTTATTACATGTGTACGGCTGGGTTTTGAAGTTAATATAAATCATTTCCAGTTAGTTGTTATGGTTGAGAATGATGAAGTCAGAGTTGTCAGAGTGAAATAATTATGAAATGAGATAGGACGAAAGTACGGGCACCTGCCTGTGGGGATTCTGCTTCTTCTTGCTCCCTTAAGTACAGTGCGCTATGTAAAAGGTAAATTTGTGTGTATAGCAATTCGGCTAATAAGACTATAAGGTATATGCGATAAGTAGAAATGAGAGTTGAGGCTGAGAGTATAGTGGAGTGCAGAATACATTAGACAGATTTGATCATTTGATGAAAATAACTGATATCGAATTAGATTGACTGTGAGCCGAGTGAGAGTGCATTGTGTTTTCGCAATCTGCATTCAACGCTATACCTATATAACTGTATAAGTATAAAATGTGTTTTGTGCTTCAGTTGTCTATCCTTATCCCTCGTCTCTAACTCTATTTCTATATTATCTGCCCATAAAGCGTAGTAGAGTAGAGCACATTGAGTGAGTTCGTCCTCCTGTCTTCTATTGTATTCTTCCTTCTTCAAATATATTATGGCCAACTACATCGACCAGCAAGTTTTTCTGGTTTTGTTGTAACTTAGCCAAAAGAACTAACTATTTATATTTAAGTATAGTTATTACGGAATGAGGCATATAACAATCTCAACTATTATTTTCAAAAGTTAAAATTACATTATACCTTTCCTACATCCAAAATTCGTCTCATTTTTCCTTACCAACTTTCTTGTACCAACAGCTATAATATAGAGAGCGATGAATCTTCGGAAACAAACCCCAAATCAATTTACCACTGGCTAAAACTTTTATCAGTTTGTATTAACAAAAAATTGAAGAAAAATCAGACTAGCTAGAATAATATATTGATCTCACGCTCACGTGCTCAGTATGTATACATGATGTGATAACCTTATTTTTGTCTTTTACATAACAATGACATTCTAAGTATAGCATCTTCTTTGTCATGAGTGCTACACGTGAATCTTGTCCATAAGGCGGTAGTTTACAGCTTGTGATAGTGACATATAAATAATTATTGGTCTACCAACAAGATGCAAGACTTGTTTTCTTGTCCATTGAAGGTACATGGCTTATTGGTACAGTTATTTTATTATTGTGTGGATGCCCCCGCAAACAAACACGCCAACGAACAAACTTTGTCTCATGTTTATATTTACAGCAATTCCTTCCCCAAGAAACATGAAAGTATTACCTACTTTCTAATGCTATAAACAATTTACGTATACCAACAACTAGAAGAGGTTATAGAAACTATTAAAAACAACTTATCATCCATCCATCCCTACTGCTAACACACTGACCATATAAATAAACGACCAATGCATTCCACGGGATTGGGAAATGATACAATCTATTATTGTTTAGTTAATTATCAGCGTTCATCCATGTTTAAAATTACTTACCTGTGTGAACCACTGTCTGTGAGTGATGCTATTTATTTGCAGTAGTACCTGTACCGGGGTGTATACACCTACACTCGTGCTACACAATCGTGGTATAACAGTATTATACCAACCAGTACCACTTTTACTACTACTACTACCTAATAAATTATTACTACTGTAATAATGCAACTGTTACATGTTAAGATGTACTTGGGTAGCACTGCAAGTGCATACCCAGTAGTTTGTAATAATATTATATGAATTCTGACATGACGTTTTATGATGCGAGTGAGTAGAGAACAAAAGTCCATTGATATTGAAGGCTTCCCTGCATTTAAGTGCAGATGAATGGATTTGAAATGGACAGTACTACAATATGTTTATCATCAGTATAATTATATTTATAATTGTGATGGATAAACGGGTGGCATTACTATAGATTGTACTACATACTACACAGGCAACGCCAAATGGTCATTAGTACAATAGAGCTATAGGTACGTGAATCTAGTTGCGACAAACAGATAAAAATGGCTTATCACAACGTAGATTATAAGTTATAATGATAATTGTAAGTGTGACATGAGTAATTAATCTGTTATGGGATGTTTCTTTTATGCTCTCTGTTGTTCACCAGCGGAAGGAACTTCAGACAAGGTAACTCAAATAATACACAAATTGCAATCTTTATTTTCATGTTAAATCGCAAACTTTATTCTTTGTCAGTTTGTACTTATGTCACTTTGCGTTGAATTTATGTTAGTTCACGTAGTAATAGCTATAGTTGTTGGCATTAGTGAGTAGTACCTAGTTCATGTTGGTAATTATGACAATGTCGTTCGGCTTTTTAAACCGTGTACCATTTATTTATGTTGGTCTATCTAATATATATGTACTAGTACCGTAGTGCCAAAATACCAAGCTATGTAACATTTAATGCAATTTAATGCACTTAATCTTAGTGACAATACTATCATAGTGTTTATATCGTAGTATATATAACTACTTCCCGGTGACAAGTACTAGTACAGTCAACTCATCATAGTTAGTTACCCTAGTTTATCCGACGTCCGCTCTTTTAGTACCACCGCCTCCTCTTAAATAAATTGAAACAGTAGACGTAATAATACATCCATTAGTCAAACTTGACATAATAAATACGGCTAAATAATGCAGGTGTTTGATTAGCTGTTACTAACTTTATTTAAATTGAACAATTGCAAATGCTAGATTTAATAAACTTATAATTAACTAAAACTCAGCTTAATAATTCCCTTATTATTAACCATCTTCTTATTTAATTAGCTATATTTTTTATCCGTGTTTGACTAATAAATGTATTATCAAGTTCAAGTCTACTGTTTCAATATATTTAAGAGGAGGTGGTGTTACTAAAAGACCGGATGTCGGTTAAACTAGGGTAACTACATTGAGGTGACTGTACTAGTACAGGTATTAGCTATCTGTACTCTTCCCAGGGAGGTGGCTATAATACGACATTTATACCTGAAAGTATTACCGTTTGCAATACACATGCATGCTCAACTTATTTTGGCATTGATTGTGAACTACACATTTAAAACAATTGCCAAGTCTATTAGATTTCCTTTCAACTTGTCGTGACTACAAAAAAATTTCTACAAATGCTAAAACATTTGTTAACTATTCATTATATGTTATCATAATGGAACTTCGCCTTTTATTAACAGCATTTAGGACTAGATCAGTTCTTACAGTCTGTTACTTGCTACATCATTCACGCAAGTCCATAATACTAGCTGTTGGATAGTAATGATGGACTTTAATGGTCCAATCAATATGGCCTTTTGACCAACCCGGTTTCCAGATAATTTATGGGCTAATGCTTGTGGACTATACTATAAATTCATAATCCGAAAATAATCAATTAATTCCACAACTTTAATTACTGTAACCTCTTTGTTCAACAAAGTGCTGATTCATGGGTTTAGAGTTCATTTTATTTATAGTAGTTAATATGCAAATGTTAGGTAGGATTTTGATGACATCCACTCCGTTCATGAAAACATAAAGTTGCAAGTGAATTTTATTACTTAATTCCTGATGCGGCTAACAAGGCTAGAGCTAGACTGGCTTTTGAATGACTAAAATACTTTATTATCAATTGTAAAATGCATATGTACACATCACGCAGTGTCTACTTATGAAGTCGTATAGTATAGGTACCATGTACTTCATTGGTAAGCTAAGTTTCTTAGGTATATGGAATTGAAGATCAATAATGTACGCGGGTCCATTATTTTATTGCAAAAATATAATAATGCTTAAGATTCCATTACATATGACAAAATCGTATTATATTATACGAGCACTTATTGTTGATAATCTCATGAAAATGAAAGATAATCACTTTTGACTCGAAGAAATATTGTTGTTGAGCAAGTAATTTGACTAACTGCAATTTTGTGGTTTGCATTTCTGCGTTCCTTTCGTAATTTCTGTGGTTATATGACTTTATCAACATAATTCCCTTTCATATCTTCATGAACAAATGCGTTTGACTACAATACGCTGAGCATTGCAAATGCATGATGATAGCTTAAAAGGGACTCTGAAATTTTGCTATTTGACTGATTACAGGATGGTTGCTACCTTTTACCTACATATAGCGTCGTGCACATTAAACTAAATTTAAAAGTCGGCAATAAACGTTGAACATAACTTGGCTAGTAAGAACAGGATATATAATGTAGGAAGATAATAATCTTGTATCGTGTTGTGAGTAGCTAGTAGGTAGCTATAGGTAATTACTTAAGGTTTAATGAGGCTTTATTTCATAAACAGCGTAAAAAATAATCAGGAATTACAATGCCGGACATTTATGAATGTAGTATTCTTTGTTGTCTTCTACGGATTCCCCACAACTTACATGTATTCACATGATAATTGATTGCATTAGCTGCCTAATGTAATGGTAATATTATCAGTATTCGCTATAAACTGTGTGCAAATGGCATATCTTGTAATATGCGAGTACCTACATAAATATCTATAAAGTATGGATATTTATTTATAAATACTGCAGATACAATATAGTATATACACCAGTCGTGAGCATCTTGCTTATAACGGTTCACTCATTATCATCTAAATACGTAATTTAAATAGCGTGAGTACATTCTGTATCATCATAGCTTATGCATGTAGTTTCCATATGCCAGACACAAAATGCCTACATTTATATGACTTTAGTTTATCGAATATTATTATAGCATCCGTCCTTGCAGTCTGTAAGTAGCAATTTCAGTAGTATCTTCATATTATAGCTTTGAATTGTTTTTCTTCACGAACGACACTAATGTCTGTAATTCTCAGACGTGCTCGTAACTAGTAAATGAAGCATTTTAGCACAAGAATATTCGCAATTGGCAACTGAAGTAAGAGAGAACAAATTATTTCACCTTAGAAAATATCTTGTACGCAGAATACAGATATAAATATGGCAAATTGTAATTGCAATCAAGGAAATATTTAAGTAATCGAAAGCTGTTTAATTTTGGTAGCTGCTGGTTTGCATGTATGAAATTCTTGCATTATCTACTATTAGAACGGTTTGTTGTGTTTTGTATGGTGCATTGTGCCGAATTGCACTTAAATACCTATTGTAGACAACCCAAAATTATGTTGTTAGGTATTCTCTTTATAGCTATTGGCAAATGAAGCAGCAAGCCACTTGTAAAGTTTACATTTAAATTGCAGTAGCTGACAAGACAAGACACGAGACACAAGAAAATAAAAACTAGGCTTGAGTATTGACTTTATAGTGAAGTGTAAGTGCAGGACAACTTTTTGTATGACTTATAGATGAGTATTAGCAAAGTATATAAAGACAAGTGTTAATAGTAGAGCTGATTTATCATTGAGTAATAAAGCCTATTATTCACTCAATATCTTTCTGCATAAATGACTGCCACATATATCCGTACAATATTTAGCTGCCGATCATATTGTCAAAGTGTTCTCACTGACAATATGCTGTTGCCAATACTGTTACCACTGAATCATGCGCAGACCAAAGTTTAAAGGAACGAAAATACAAAATAAATAATTTTTGCGATTAGTCCTCATCTGTTGATTAATAATTTACATTTTATCAAAGATGGATAAAAAGAAACTTGCACTCATTACATATATTTCATTTTTTAAAAAACGTAAGAAAAAAAGATTTTGGCATAAACCATGGCTTGGTGATTACGAGCGTTTGCGTCACAGTTTTTCTTTTAATCTGGAACCTATAATATTTCGACTGGGGAATGAGGATTGCAGACACTATTTTAGACTGCCTTTACAACTTTATAACGTTATCTTAGAAAAGGTAACTCCCCTAATCATAAAAAAAAATAACAACGCCCGGATGACAATTTCTCCAAGAGAAAAGTTGTCGTTAACCTTGTCTTTTCTTGCTGAAGGTAAGCAATATTTCTATATCATATAATATATTTCTATAGTAAATATCATATATATGTATTGCGCTTGACATTTATGAATTGAGTCAAAATGAAGCAAATACTAATGCTACTTTTGTGTCACAGGATTATCACTGCAGCGCTTAGCATATGAATATCGTATGGGGGTTTCAACTGTTTCAAATGCCATACAAGATACCATCAAGGCTATCAACATCACACTTTCACCTGACTACGTAAAAATGCCCTGCAGCGAAGAAGAATGGACAGCAATTTCAGTTGACTTTGAAAAAGATTGGAACTTTCCCAACTGTTTGGGTGCATTAGACGGGAAACATATCCACCTTTTCCCCCCAAGAAATTCTGGTAGTCTCTATTACAATTATAAAGAGGGGTTTAGTATCGTGTTATTAGCCCTTGTTGATGCAAATTACAAGTTCATTGCTGTGGACGTTGGAGCCAATGGCAGATGTTCTGACTCAGGAATATGGGGACTTTGCCATCTAAGAAAGAAATTAGTAGAAGGAAAACTAAATATTCCTGCCCCCAAGGAACTGATGAATTCCAACATAACAAGCCCTTATGTTATTCTGGGCGACTCAGGCTTTCCCCTAGAAAGCTTTTTGATGAGACCGTATCCTGATCTGAATATCACACCGAAAGAGCGAGTTTTTAATTATCGGTATGCAATATATATTTAGGGTGTACTGAAGCATTTATAATATTTATAATTTATAATAGAATATCAAAAAAATAGAGAACCAAAAAGTTATGGATGACTATTTTTAAATTAAAGGCTAAGTAGAGCGAGAAGAGTATCGGAAAATGCATTTGGTATACTTGCTAATCGATGGAGAATACTTTTAAACCGGATGTTACTTTCTCCAGAAAAGGCAGAATCAATAGTTATCGCCTGCTGTGCTTTGCACAATTTGATGTGTTCGGACAAAGAAACTAAAGCTAACTACGTGCATACAGAGTTAACAGACAAAGAAGACTTATCAACTGGTCATTTCACTCCTGGTATACTTTATGTTCTAAAAGTAGCTAAATACCTTCTAAAATAATAACATTTTTATATGTATTTAAAATAGGTTTGTGGAGAAAAACACCTTTAGATACTTTAACCCCAAGACGAACTACAAACTATTCGGTTGATGCAAAAACTATCCGCGAGAAAATCAAGCACTATTTTTCCGAAGAAGGGCAAATGCCTTGGCAAGAAAAATTGGCGTTTACAAAAATGTAAAGCAGTTGTGTATTTTATATCAAAACCTTAAAAGTGTAGTAATTTATTGGAACTAGTTTATTTTGTATTTAATTAAATATTCATGAATTATTTGACCCTTATTTCGTGCTTTAACAAATATTTGCAGGATTAAGAATAAAAAATTCAGTTAGTTTGTCAATTACAAGAAAACTTTGGTATTGGTTTCTTCAATTCTTGACACTCAAGACACTGTGCCATTACATCTTGCATCCGGGCTTTCACAAATTCTTGATTAACAGGTGTAAATAACTTCAGCGACTCGGCAATGTTATTTCCAAAGGCCTCTGCTCCTGTTTGTTTTGATTCCAAGCATGACATTATTTTCTTCTTTAACTTGTCATCGGTAGTTTCGTTGTATTTGGCATGCTTCCGCTTTTGACCGCCTTCGGGTATGATTTCAGATAAACTCGCCGACTGACCAGAACAGATATTGTTCGTATTGTTTTCTGAGACAGTCAAATCGGATTTTTCTAATGATCTCCCATCTTCTAATTCCTTTATATAATAATCATGCATAAATATTAGTGTCCTAGATTTTCATGAATGTCTGTAACATTTATAATAAAATAGAACCTAGTAATGGAGCTTGTAATAAATTACATACCGATAATAATACATTAGTAAATGAAGGCCGG
Organism: Tomocerus maximus; assembly: GCA_019776445.1. Lineage (NCBI taxonomy): Eukaryota > Metazoa > Arthropoda > Collembola > Entomobryomorpha > Tomoceridae > Tomocerus > Tomocerus maximus. The sequence continues at coordinate 4,224 of JABASH010001344.1, read as the reverse complement.
GGAACACTTGACTTTTTGATGAACATCATGGACTGATAGTAAGGCCAAGGTTTTGAAGTTTTTCCTTCACTCCCTGTTTTACCCTTTTTAGCAACAGCAATAAATGTTGTTTTCAGGCCATCAAATTTTGTCGCAATTTCGGAAGCTGATTACATAAAGTACAAGTGAAGGATAACAAATTTTAATTATATTCCTTATCTAATTTATAGTTCGTACCTGTTTTTCGAAACTTTATTTGACGTGACAAATTTTCCAAAGCTATGTTTTTCTTAATTCTATCACGATAATCTGTAAGTGATGCATCCCAAAGAAAACTATTTTTTTCGTAGTAGGTTATGACAGCATCAATATCTTCCGACCGCCATTTGCCAGCAATGTCCAACATCTTTAGTTGAATATCTTCAGCTGCAATAAAACATATTTTTCATTTATTGGTAGACGGTCGATGTATATGTAATAACTTCATCAGCCACGAATCATAGGGTTTTATCATAATCATAATTACTTGTAAAAAGTGTACCTGTGCGTTTGAATTGTAATAATTCAATAAGGTTTTTTGTTAATTTTTCTCTTGTTTTTTTACTTCGTTCGTCGTTTTTTGAAATATTTGGATTATCACGAACAAACTTTGTAATGATATCCTCCTCCTCTGTGGTCCAATCTTCGCATGACTCCAACGGCTCCTTATTTCCCAGGCACTGATCAATTTTAACTCCAATTTGGTCGACTACAATATAAATCAATTATCTTTGGTCAGTTGATTGAAATGTTGCAATTCACTAAATACAATGAGCATAGTTTATAGGAAGAATGTTGACTTAACAATTGAATTTATTATTGAGCTTGATAGACAATTCAACCAAATTATCGATGTACTCGTCTGATGTTTTACTCAAAGTATGCAGTTGCATATTTTCGTTGATAAACATCCTAAAGATTTCTTCATCGTTGGTATTCCACTGGGGGGTTTCTTGCAGTTCTGTACCTGTCTGAGTAGCCATTTTTTTTATTTACTTTGAAGTATGAAGTAAAAAGTACAAAAATTGCTAAATGTACTGAATAATAAAAGACTCTTGAATACTTATAGCTCACAATACAATTCACCATTTGAAATTCCCCGCAAACAATGTCAACATCCAATCCCAGCTACAGTCATTCAAGATTGTCTTTATTAGACATGCGCGGATTTTGCTGTTGCATCCAAATAATTCAACAAGTTGAATTATTTCGATGCTGCATCCAATTTGGGCTCAGCCTGCAGTCATGTTAGGATGGCACCCAAATTTGATATGCACACTAAATATTAGCCTGCATATTTGCGTGCCAGGGAAATAATGTGACAGCTATTTTATGAGTGAAGAATAGGCTTAACAGCAGCTAGCACGGCAGAGCCATTGGCTCCTATTTTACAAGTTATTCCTATTTTTACATTTTGTGTGAAATATTTTACATGTAGTTATCCATAATATTTTTTACATTTTTTAATGTTTCAAAGGATGGATTTTATAATTCCACTTACATCTTTATTGTATTGAGTATAGTAGGCATACTGGCATGAAGGTCACCTACTATATAAGGATTTCAATGGATTCTATGCAAGTCTGCACAATTGTTTAGCATAAGCAATCACAGTGTCGTACCCAAAGATTTATTTTCCCTTAATTCTTAAAACCCTTTCAAAATGTACCCATTGTGGAAACCCTAGTCATTTCCAATGCAATTCGCATAAGTTGTTCTTCATAGTTCCGCTTCAATTAGTTATCGTTTTACCAGTGATATTGATAAACGTTGTTGGCTTATCACTACTTATCAATATTATTGTTTTTACACAGACAATATTGTGTTCGTTTGTTAATTGTTGCACTTTACACTGATTTCTGTTAATGTGTTTGTGTTCATATAATTATTATTAAGGTTTATTGATAGAGCTACATTACATCTTCTCAGTTGACTCAGCACAATACTTTTAGCCCCTGAACTGAAGACATTTGAAATTCATCAATAATGGAGAACACTGTGAAAATAGTGACAAATATAGCCGAGCGTCGATTAACCGACAAGAATTTCATCGAAAAGTTGGTCAAAGAGCCTGTAGAGGAGTTTAGATTTTCTGAAAATTCTAAAGATGGGTTTATGGGGGATATCAAGCGAGTTGTTGTTAAAACAAAATCCGGAGCGACTCACAACTTGATTTACAAAGGAATACCTAGTAATGACAGCTCTTTCAGTTACATCTATTATTATGGTTCGTTCTTCAGAGAAAACGAATTTTATAAAACGATTGCAGCTGAAATGGAAAGTGTTAGCAAAAGTGCATTGTCGATACCAAAAATGTATGATTGCTTATACGACAAGATATCAGATTTCATCGTTTTGGAAGATTTACGTCCTCAGGGGTATAAAATGCCTGAAAGATATCCAGGATTAAGTTTAGAGGAAACATGTCTGGTTTTGAAAGAGCTGGGGGCATTCCATGCCAAAGGATTTCTTTTCGTTCAGGAAAAAGGAGAAGATTTCTTCACTGGAGAGCGTTCGTCTCTTTTGCTGCATTGTTATGAATTAGAGAAGTATCCGTCCAATCCTCACTGGATCATATTTTACAATTATCAATGCAAAGAAAGTATCAAAGTAATTAGAAACAGACTGAGTGTCGACGTGGCAAATAAAATTGACATTATTTGCTCCAGTGTCGTCGAACATCTTACCCTGCCATTCAAACGTGCCAATGAAGGGAAATATTTATGTGTCATTTGTCACGGAGATTTGTGGGCGAATAATGTCCTTTTAAAATATTCCCCAGACGGAAAAACCCCAATGGATGTAAAATTCATCGATTTTCAACAGACTCATCGAGGAAGTATTTACGAAGACCTCTACTACTTCATTTACACTAGCACTTCCCCCGAGTTTCGCAAAGAGCATTTGAAGACCATCCTCGATATTTACTATCAGGCTTTTGTCCAGGAACTGCAACGCATTGGAGCACAATATCCTCAGGATTTTACTCGCCAAAGATTCAACGATGAATTTTTTGAAAGTATCATCGCAGCCTTAGCTTACGCAATCCTTGCCGTTCCTTTTCATTTGGGCGACTTTCAAGAACCGCCAGAAGAATCTGAATCTGAAAACAAAAAGATTGAAAATATTGACACGATTCACATTCAACCCATCAGTGAAATCTTTAAGGAGTTCAACGATATCGTTCCTGTTGCTTTCAAAAATAGTCAGCGAGCTATGCAACGAATGGAGGATTTGATTCGCGAATTTTCTGAGATGAATGCTCTTTGAAGACAATTACATTAATTATAAAAATAGTTACCTAAATGTTGCCCACTCATTAAAAATTTATGATGGTTATAATAATATTATAAGATAATATATTGTGGTAGCAAATATTTTGACCTCTTGAATTAGGATCAGAACGATTTTATTTGAAAAATTGACAGTGTAGTAGAGTGTAGTAGAGTGTAGACCACGTGTAGACTTTATAATTGTTTCTTATTTTATGTAGGTACCTGTTTAAATGTTTAATGATTCAGATTCTGGTTAAATTAAGAAATATGTTGAAAATTACAGAAAACATTTATGTGGTGCGATGACTGATGAGATGAGGCATTTAAAATTTAAATAGCATGGTAAATTCAGTAAATCCGATTAAACACATTTTAGCATCTGAATTTTTTAGAATAAGTAAAAGTAATAATATTCCTAATTATGATTTCATAATTTGTAATAAACGAAAACTGTACCATTTCACTACTAACTATTATTGTGTATTACTTTTTAAGCACTCTTTAAAATTTGTAATCGTTTACTTGTAAATATACAGGGTGGTCAAAAACGAATGGCTCACACTTTGGCCCTTAATAACTTCCAAACGGACATATCTAAGCGAGGTATATACCAGTCGAAAGACCATGCCATTACTTAAAAATGGACTGAGAATTATTATTAACAAAAAGGGTAAAAAGTTGTGTGGGCAAAGAAATGTGAAACATTCCTCGGGTGAACGACAAAGTTACACTTTAACCATTAATAACTTCCAAACAGTCAAAGATATCCAAACGAGCTATATATTGTGGGAATTACGTGGCGAGAGACTTTTCTGAAGTGTTACCGTGGAGTAAGCCTCTTCTGATTGGCCAGTTTTTTTAAATTCTTCAATTTGATTGGTTATTTCCATGCCAAAATTCTATATGATTTCATCAGGGTCTCCATTCATAT
>JABASH010001343.1:0-27233 GCA_019776445.1 Tomocerus maximus | reverse complement strand
GGAAGTTTTTACAATTAACAGTTACAATTTACAATGATATTCAGGAATATACGTTAAGATTACTCTATCACAATATTATATTCTTCGTCCTATGCTACTATATTATGTATGGTCTTTTATAACCTACTTACCTACCTCTTAAGTTGATCTAAACTAAAAAAAATGTTCTCTGACTAGCGTTATTTGCTCTTGACATAATAATGTCGTACTCAACAAAATCATATTACATATTTACACATTTAGTATTTTATTATATTTTGGTAAATTGAAGCTCTCCCTTGTGACAATCGTTTTCTTGTTGATTCAATAAGGTCAGAAATATAAATTAGTTGAAAAAATCGGACATTTTGCTCTATTAAAGTACAATGCATACTCAGTATAGTCAAAATAAAGCCAGATACACAATTTAAAATAGTTTCATATAAATACTACAGTAGAGATTTGTTTAGGTGTATAGGTAGCTATCTGCATTACGAATTATCCACTAGTACGAGATTGAATAACATTATAATCATGATTTATAAAAGAATAGTACTTCATACAGATTTAGCGCAAATACAGTCGTGCCATTCAAATCAGGCCGTACAGTGTCTAGATTAGAATAGTATTTCACCTGACATGACCATGAACTGACAAAATGTGAAAGGTTTGCATTGTGTATACTGCAAAATTCTACGCAAATGAATATCTATGTGACATCTGATATTCTGTACAAGGTACTATTGTTTCATCATATTGACCAAATGATGTTGTTATTCACAGTAATTGAAATGAGTTTGTATTTGTATGAAGAGTATACTAACAATTACATCAACCATATACATTCAATGTGATTCCAACAGTTTTTCTTCAGCAATAAGCTCAATCAGTGAAAAGTCATGATGTGCGTTATTCTACTTTGTCGTAATGACGGAAAAATAACTTAATCGTCAACTGAGGACTGGGAATTTCTTGGGGCATTGTCAAACGCAAACTTTTGTCTCGGGCCGAAGAAGCGTGGCTCAATTGAAATTTTTCTGATGCCAGGCAGGAGAAAATAAATCTTATTTAGGAAGAATGCGAGGTGGAATGGGACATACTACCCGAGATATTGAGTACATCCTGCAGAGTGATGTCAGAGCGAAAAAGTCAACTTTCTCCGGTGCAATGAACTCCTCAAGGTAAATTTGCTCCCGTTGCTTTTGTATTTAGTGATAAAATTATTTGCTCTTTGTATTTACGTAGTTCTTAGTATATCAGGACTATTTAGATATTAAATCACAGGGCGGAGATAAAAATGGATGTAGGAAAATGAACAGCGAGAGTTTTTCTGCAAACAAGTTACACAAGTCTTCAAGAAAAAGGTCGTTCACTTCGTCAAAAAGGAAAAACAGAGAAAGCAATTAGAAAGTTAACAAAAGTTAGACGAAATTGTTTATTAAATTAGATTCGAAGTAAAGTATGAAGGTAGTAGTACGGAAGATTGAACGAAATTGTAAAATTTTAGTAGGGACATGTTTAAAAAACATGATACCTAATTAACTACAATGGATTTGATGATTTGTTGGCCCGATTAATTTAGCAGCTTGAAGATAAAAGATGTTTGTAAAAGCAATTCTAGTGTTAATGGAGTAAAGAGTGGAGATTGAAATATTCCGTTTTATGATTTTCTATGTTTATAGTGTAGTTCACACTTGAGCCACTTTTAGTGAGTGTTTCTCGATTCGGATCGTGTGCCGATTCTTTGGATGGTGAAGGACTTTGCACGCACACACATAGAGCAATCCCTCATCCCTTCCTTTTATTCTTCTTTTCTCCGAGTTGCTTTCGTGCATTTCTCAATTCTTTTCTTCTACAGATTCAATAACAACCGGCCTAGTTTTCTTAGTAATTGTGAATAAGCCCGGGTAGTGACTAGTGCTAAATCTAAGCTTTCCATCCATTCCTTTCTTCGGTGGTGTTGAGGAAATCCGAGGAGAGAGCCGAAGGTAAAGTAGAGAATCAGGTTGAGTTGAGATGTGAGATTCCTCGCTGAATCCAGATAGTTCACTGCACATCTCTATTCAATTGGGCTTAGGAAAAAATTCGGGAGTCTGTAAGAGAGCAACTGAACTGAACACAATGCAAGTTGTACTATAATATATTATAGGTAGAATGGATATATAGATGTACTTAGCAAGAAGAGTAGGTATACATATTTCCTGGAGACATGACACAAGTACAAGTTCACTAGACCCATTTTTTCAATTTTCACCCTAAGACATGTTATTATCGTAGCCTAGTAGCTATATATAGGGAAATGTCTCGTTCTAGAATAACAAGCCGGACTTGTCGTGTACTTTGTAACAATAATACCATTCGAATGCACTGGAATCTCAATAATAAATGTTTGAATGGGCTAGGAATGAGCTTGGTGTTGAAGGCATTGAAAAGTGAAGAGGAGACTGAAGAATAGTGCGGAAGTGACCCAAAGAAACTTTCCTAGTGCCTACTATAGCTGCTCATGTTCTGTAATAATGTAACTTACGTACCTCCTCCACTTTATTTTATAATAGAACTAGTTCTACTAGTAGTAGAGTGGTTTGGTCCTAACTTTTTATGGCTATTATTTTATTTCCTCTCTGTGTCATCACAAGCGACACACTCAAACCCAACTCTATCCCACGCACTAAATCCATTCCGTCTGGATTACCTATGAAAATTTAACGAATCATTTCTCTTAATTAAGTGTTCTTTTTCTCCGAGGAAATAATGGCCATTTATATAGGAAAACTGTCATTTTCTTCATAAGAAACAATCGTCCTGAGTTACACATAGGTACATACTTAGAGGGAGACAAAAGTCTTTTCCTAATGGCTAGACTAAGCCACGAAATATTTTGGCACTATCAGGGAATCCCAAACGGAGGATATGGATATCGTCTGTCCAACACATCGTACACATATACCCTTCAATAGTAATAATAGTAACAATGTAGGTAAAAGTTGAATGGGCCCACTAGAGAAAGAGCAATGTGAAAGCAATGGACAACTTTTACGGCTCTACCAACTGAACTCTTCTCTGCTATCGCCTCTACTAACTTCTTACTGGCTCTGCCAACATTCAACCTACGCAGTTCAGTTCACTGCCTTCTTTTCATAATGCCAATCTAATCCATAGACCCACCACAGGGATCAACTTTTTTCGGAAACAAAAAACCAAATGCTAAATATTGCAAAAACATTTAAAGGACAATTCAAGAGTGCAGTTGCAAGTTTCCTATGGAGAAAATGCTATTAGGATTGGAAATCTTTTTTACAATTCGGATTAATCCCATATTTTCCCATGTTTAGCAAAATGGAGAAACCTGATCCCTGGGGAATTTCTGCTAGTAAGCCTGGGTGCTGGAGCGATCTGGTCTGATCTAGTGACTTCAATATGAGAATTCTTTCCTTCCGTCCGCTTACGTTAGTCAATGCACTTATCGGGTGGAGAGCTGGACGGGAATGTAATGTCCCTTTTACTTTAGTAGTTCAGTCTTGTCTTGTCCCATACTTTTTCTCATTTATTGAGCAAGGTAAATGACGAAAAAGCCGAATGAAACGATGGTAGTTATTGGTTCTTTTAAGAATGCTCTTGTCGTCGTTGGCGTAAGTCGTGTCCATATCCCTCTCAACATATCTCTGATACTCATATTACACAGAATTAAAGAAAGAACTCCATATCAGACGTCTCAAGTGTCTCTATGGATAAAGAGGAATAAGATAGGATGAGACTGATGGTATAAGTATGTGTGTATAGGGACAGGTACATAAAGCGAGCCAACACTAACACTACAGTAAAGGTTTATGGAAAGCTGAGCTTTTTAAGACTGGAGGACTGGACTTTTCCTCTCGGGCAATAAAGACTAAAGAGGAGCTAAAGTAAAACTAAAGCTGAACTAAGACTAAATAAAGTAAGGAATAAGTTGCAGGAAACTCGGGAGAGTCACAGCCTTCTATTATGCTTGATTGGCTGTTCGTAATTTCAATAATTGGGAAGGCAGCTATAGAAAGTAACTTTAAGCAATTTAACCAAGAATATAATATCTTCTTCTTAATGCCTCCGCTCTGCTATATACACAATGAATTGCTTTTATTAGTCCCTCCTAATTCCACCCTTGGCAATTTTGTAGTGTAATACATTAAGACAAGACAGAAGTCCATTCTACTTAACTTGCACAAATTATGTAACAGCTTTATGTCCGGACTGATTACCTCTGTGTCATTCATTACCTTTTTCCAAGCCTTCCAATCCCATATTTTTCAACTGGACACATCGTATAGAGTTAACTAGGACAAATGCTACATTACATACAACCTCCTAGGTATTTACTTATCCATCGATAAATCGGGATAGCTAAACAAAAATATCCCTTTGCCAGTTTCAGTAAATTTTAGAGTGCTAAATATTTTCCCGGAGGTGAAACACTACTTTTAATCAGCTCCAGCGTAAAATGATGAATATATACAAGCTTTTAGTGCACACAGGTCAATCTGCAAGAGCAAAGAATTTATTAATTCAGGGAGTACCCTTAAGGGCAGGAATAATCTCGACAATGACACGCTCTTGTTCATCTCGCTAAAAACTGAATGATTAGGTAAAGATTAATAATTTCCGTTAATTTAATGAAACTGCGTAGCAAATTTTGAGTGCAGGTAGTTTCTAATGCAAAATGTAACTTTAGACAATTACATTGAATTAGGTAGTCTAACTTAATAAACTATTGTATATTATTTTGCTAATGGTCTATGAGAAGAAGCACTCAAAAGGAAATGGTTTATGTTGTTTGGAAAAGTGGCCATTTTTGTGTAGCTAATGTAAAATCGAATAGGAACAAGAAAGAAGAGAAAAATAATGCATAATGGGGAAATGGAAGAAAAAGATTCAAGTTGGAGCATTGTGCACACGTTGTTAGATATTTTGCAAGTGTAAAAGTGCACATTGTAGTTGTAGTATGTAAAAAGTGACGTAAATTGAAAGTTGTGTGTGTGTCCGTATGGATAAGTAAGCAAATTCTTAGAAAAGGAACGTCAAGGGAAGCTAATGCAAGTCAAGTATAAGTCAAAAGAGTGCAGTAATAGATACAGAAGTGATACAGAAAGATGCAGAGGGAGTGTGTACAAAAGGTAGGATTTTTGTAGATTAGATTTAAGCATTGCTTATGTTTGTTTGTACAGTGATAGGGAAGGGGCTTAGAGAAGTGCATGTATTTATTTAAGGCGAGCTACAGATATTATTATAAGTGTTTAGGAGTTAAAAGGAGCGAGGAGAGGCAGTATTAGAAAGTATAAGTAGGAGGATAATAGGGAGCGAGCATGTTTTACAGATAAAAAGAAGTGAAATAAAGCAAAGAAATATCTGTCTGGGCTGTCTGGAGAAAGCGAGGAATGGATAGAATTGCAAAACTGACTGTGAGTAGGGCAGCTCAACACTAGGAATGTGTTTACCTTTAAGCTTATTCAGCTTTTCTCCAGTCTTTCTCTCCGAATCCCATTCTTTATGCTTTCTGATGTTATGAAAATATGCATTTCTCAGCTAAGCTAATACTTTGATTATGCTAACTCGTACAATGTCTTCTGTCTCCCTTGTAGCCCATTTCCTCACAACGCCCATTGGGATCCATCCTTCATTTCACTATTTTCTGGTCGCATACCTTCGTTGTGGATGACTGGAAGACTTTTGTTCGTTAAAATGTTAGAATTCGCAAATTAATAAATGTTTTTAAAATGAAATTCGTGAAATGCCCTCGCAGAATGTTGGAATTTCGTTGGATTTGAGTTGTTCCCGAGTTGGGTGCACATTAGAAATTATTATGTGACGGAAATACTTAAGTTCCACTAAAATGAAAATGAGGAGCAAGAATATGTAGGACGACGCTCCAAGACGATTCTGTATAGTAGGCCATACACATTGTAAGAATGTTTAATGGTGAAAGAATGAAATGACATATCATCACATTAGTTCTCCTAATCGCACCTTTCACGAACGAGCAGACGAAATAATAACAACGTTAACTGTCTATTCCATGTATCTATATGGACAAAAGGAAAGTTTTTCATTTCAGTCTTGACTTGCAGAAACTCCGGGCTGACTTGATTTAACTTAGTTGACGACAACTACTAAAACCAGACCAGACATCACACCACGAGACTAAGACAAAGTAATACGGGGCCATGACGAGACTACCTATACAATACTTACCTCCATACAAATAATATAACTCACGTTTATGAGACAAAAGCCTTCTATACATACAGAACTAATAAGAAAGTACCCACACTACGATGACTTCCCTCCTACACACAATGCGGAGAAAGAAAGGAGAAAGTTCTCTCTAAATTAAGAGGTGGAACAGAATGAAATGAAGCCTTCCATGTTCAAGGCATGGAGAAAAGACTTTTAGTCGTAGGAAACAGACAGATGAATTGATGATTCCTCATTTAAAAAACTATAGTCAGTGAATGACAAGTAGGGAATAGACTTACATTAGTTACTTACTTCTCTCCACTTACTATTAATTCGGAAAACTATACCAAGACCTTAGGAGACATAAGAGAAACCAAAGTTAAACCAAACCACTAAAGTCTCCTTACATATCATAGAAAGTGGCCGTGTCTACCCAGTACAAGCTAATGCTTAACTATTCACACAGCACAATACAAATGCACAGCCACAAGCTAAGCATAAAACCTTCGTAGCTCCTACAATGGCTATAGATACCTTTGGGCAACGTTAAAAAACAGAGCATATCCCAAAAGCCACGAGGAAACATGGCAGACCTTAATGAATTTATCCTCAAGACTCATTTGAATATGAATTCCCAAAGCGGAGTGAGTTAAGGAATTTCCTTTCTATAAGATGGACTACAATACCTTTCTTACAGTATAATGCACAGAGACATCCTAAAGAGTCGCCTATCAGGATTTCCTTAGATCCAAAAAATCGTCAAAATTAAAGGAGACATAAATTCTTGAGGACGGTCTCAAAAGTTTCCGAATGGTCCCTAAAGTCTCGATCGTCTACGCACATATTCCCGGAATCCCTTTCATTTATGAAATTCTTTTATTCTTTCATAACTGAGGCATAACTTTCAAATCCTTCGTGGAACTAAAGAACCTCTTTACCTAATGAAGCACCTTACCTACGGCACTTAATTCACATGCGTAAAGGAGCAACATGAACAAAAAGGATTCACATATGAATATAGATTCAAAGATTTTATGCTTTTGTGTAGTTATTACTATACTTCCTTATTATCCCCTTGACTTATGATCGTTGTCTTCCTCGGGTCTCAATTTCTTGTGAGCCTGCACTGCTCCAAACTAGCAATAAGAAAACTTTACAGCCTTTACAGTTAAACAGAGTTGAGAGGAAGTCGTGGGAGATGGTAGATCTCTCAATTTCTCCGCATCAATTCAAACTGCTTAGATAAATTGCATTCTGCTCTTTGAACAAACAAACTTCCCCTACAGCCACTTCCGTTTACTTAGCAAAATGTTGGGTATCTGCGTATATTGTGCCGTTAAAATGTAAAATAAAATGCTAAATATATGCATTAGAAAAGAAGAGGAAGCAGAGCTTCTTCCTCCTGTAATTTCATTACCGAGAATCTCGTGTCTGTTCAAAGCTATTCCAACCTAATGGCTAGAGCTACCTACCTGCGCGTGTTAGTTAAGAGAAAGTCTATTTAATAGTTAGTTAGCTTCAGTCGAGTTTCTATCGTGGAGTTAATGTAGCGTTGATCGTCATCCATCCATCCATTAATTCATTCATTTAAAAATCATCTGACTGCTCCTTTCTCTTTACATTTATAGGATATATTATTAGGATTCAGCAGAGAACAATAATGAGAGTAAAAATGAAAGTATATCATGGGTGTGGAGAGTTGAACGACACGGAAGAAGGGAGGACGTATATAAATAGTTCTCTCTCTGCATTTGAATTGGTAGCATTACATTAGAATAGCTAAAGGGCTAAAGGGGAGGACGAGTCGAGGAACCAGAAAAAGAAAAGACTTTAATGCGTTTAACTATGTATGTATGTAAATAGGAGTAGAAGAGGAAGGTTATATGTTTACTGATTGGTTGCCTCTCATCTCATCCCTGAATAATCAAATGGCTCTAAAAGCAAGTAATGGCAATGCTCATCCTGATGGCAATAACATCTTCTCTGTCTCTTAAATAGGAACTCTTACACTGCACACTCCTTGATGGTATAGACACCTAAGTATTTGCATCCGTACTTATAAATATATATTATCTACATGCACTACTAGATGTGATTTGATGGAAAAACCGGGCTAAGTGAACTAATATTATCTACGTTCCAAACACTCTCCAATATAGTAGACAGAGTCTGGAGATATTTAGTAGCTCCATGGATATCTCCATTTAAGTTTCAAGTGGAGCAGGTTGCGTAGAGATTTTGTTCCATTCCGCCGTTGCGTCTTCAATTGAATCCTGTAAAGTTGAGTTTCTTGTTTTCCTAGAGACGTCGCGTCGTCAAGTCCAGGAAAGGGAACTCCTCCCCGAGTAAGTAGTCGTAGTACCAGCGGAGATAGTCAGAATAGTCACTGGTGGGAAATATCATTATTTCAGTTGCTCTTTCTCCTCTGTGCCATCAAGCTTCCTTTTCCCATCTCCAGCTCTTCCGCTCCCCGTCTGTTTTCAGCGTTTTAAGAACACTTAAATTACTCACTCTTTTCTCCTTGCATTATCTAGATTGAATTTTTCCCTCAATGGCTCCCTGAGCGAAAGAAGACGATTCATCTCCTTCCCTACTATATTAATGTATATATTATATCTATTGCATCATCCTCAAACTATCTTCCCCCTCGCTATACCCAGAAGGGTGCATTCTATTTAAATAGAGAAACCTACTTTTCTTCCAGGACTAAACTGTGTCGAATTCTTAGACTACTTTCTCCACACGACTTTCACCTTCTCTTTATATCCTATGCAAACAAAACTTTCAGTACATACACAACTTAGTCATTCATTTTATGTCTCGCTATTCAAAACTTACAGACCCTATGAACTACCTAACCACTATAAGGATAACTCCTGTCCTGTGAAACATATCCATTACTTACCCACATTTTTATGGACAGAAAGTATATATTTAGGAATACCTAATACCTACTTGATATCAGAGGCTGTCTCTTCACCTGTCTTTTACCTACAGCCCTACATTTTTTATTTTCTCTACCCAAATGCCCTTATTTTTCAGTAATGTAAATAGATCTACTTCCTCACTCCTGCAACTTACACCCACCTAAACCACAGAGCAAGTAGGGAGCTACCTGCTTTCGACCCTAACGCTTTCAGGAAGGATCTCATAAAAAAACTCTCTAATGCATACAACGGCAACTGCTTTTATTATCATGAGATGGCTTCCTACCATATACACTACATCATGATATGCTTTTATGACGAGAATATGAATGTCATCTGTCATCCTCATATGCCACACTGCGTCCCTAAACACTTGTACCTTTTATTATTTTTATTTCTTTCTTCAAATATCCCATTCAAACCTTATCGTCACTCTATCTCGAACGCTTTTCCATTTGACAGGCAATCAGAATCTTCTTTTCCACTCTATCAGAAATTCAAATATTTTCAATCCCGTGCATACAGGAAAATTAATTATTTTCTACCATTTATTAGTCAAAGATGATAAATTAATTATGTCACGTTTTATTACACAGTGATTATTACATAGATGTTTGATTGCTGCGGCCATGTGTCAACCCAAATTGCAATCTGATCTTAGTTTAAGACAGTTTTATCTAGGGGTTCTAAAAATTACGGTTCGAAACACTGAAAGTTGCCTACTATAGGGCGGCCAAATTTTTCCTCCATGGAGGTTAATGTAGGTATGTGAAGTACTTTCAATGCAGAAAGTCAGTCTGTATGTAGAGAGAGGTGTATGCGGAGTAGGTATAGTAATATATATGGAAATATACTGTGTATTTGGGTATTATTTTGTAAAGTAGACAAGACATGTGAGTTAAAATGGAAACGATAAACGGGGAGGACGGGGAAATTGATGTAGTGAATTTAGTTTGAGTTTTGTTGCAAAGTTTGCATCTGAGACTGAAGTGAAGTTTTGAGTTTAGTTTGCTCTGTAGGTTTGCAGTTTTACAAAAACTACAAACAAAAAGTAAAACTAAGTTGGGACGGGAGGAGAGGATAGGCACACAGTGGTAGCAGTAGCACTGTCAATATTCCCCTAAAATCCAGCATTGACGTTTCTATTCGGACATAATACACAGGAATGGTATGTACAGGGCTAGCCATAATATGTCCCAATGCATGGTCTAGGCTCTCTAGTAAACGGAGGCTGCTACAAAGTGACCACCATTCAAAAGAGGGAAAATTACATATCGAAAATTAAAAATCAAGGAGTCAAAGGCCAAATTCCCATGTTATATATCAACATAAAATGATCTTTTAACTATAAACATCTATTCCTCAGACTTCAGGGATTTTCTGACAATAGTTTCTAATTTACGCAAAAGCTGAATTACAGGGGAACAACGTAAAAATCTTTTACGCGGGCTTTCTTTAGGTCCAGTGACCACTTAACGGTCGTTAAAATATTGTGAGAAAACAAGTTAGTCCACAGCATTTAAAGATGGGTTATTAAAGCTAAAACCAGCTGCAATGAAGCTATCAGTATTGTCTTTGATTTTGAATGGAAGATAAAATTGTTTGTCATGGCCTGCTCAGGATAACTGTTCCTTCCTTAGAAAATTAGGAACTTTCTCATGCGAGTTAAACACCGAAATGGGGTGTCCGGGATCGACTCCTACGAGGGAATTACTCCTAAAAGACTTTACTCCTAAAGGACTCCTAAAAGCACATCCTTCTCCAATGCCATATGCTAACCAAATCAGTTTTAATTATTTTAGAGACTTCTATTAAACAACAACTATGAGTGACTCTTCGATTGAGTTGACATATCAATTTAATTTTCAATATCTTTAATATTATTGCTATTCAATCTTGTTTAAAAAAAGGTGCACTGCACGTAGTATTAGTTGGCATTAGGAGTCCTTTAGGAGTAAAGTCTTTTAGGAGTCATTCCCCCGTAGGAGTCGATCCATGTAACCCCGAAATGGTCCTTGGAACCCAAGAAGGCTAACTAGATAGCTCAGGAGTAAAATCCTTTAAATCGGTGTTTGAATTAGTTTTATCCAAATGGGGAAAATTCATCTGAGTATGAATAATTTCACTTGAAAGGGAAAATGTCTTCTTTAGATGAGCGGCCTAAGAACATGCTCTTTAAAATGTTCATTTTTTCCGTGCCCAAACTAGGAATAGTAAAATATTTCTTAAAACTATTATCGTTATAAATTTCTACTCTTCCCAATGGTGTTCACCGTTTTTCAGTGGTATTAAGAGCTATAAAGTTATGACCTATTTCCAATCAAAAATACGTACAATTATAGGCCAATTTGGTGTTTTCTTCCTGATTTTTAATTTTCGAAACGGAACTCAAAAAAATGCTTATAACCTATTTTGTTGCAAATTTTGTCCTCTTCCGAATGGTGGTCACTTAACTTAACGTAGCAGCCTCCGTTTAAGTCAACCGAGACTGTTGGGACATATATATGGCTATCCCTGTACATGCAGTATTTATGTAAGTAGTGCTTGTGCATGTATGTACTAATGTATAATGTTGGAAGGTGAAGAAAGAGAGAGAGAGGCAGACAGATAGACAGACATGGAAACCAGCCCAAAGTAAAGATAAGTGCTACTTTCTCCCAGAGTGAGTGAATGTAGGCCCTGCCCACACACTCTGACTATATTTATATGCATTTATAGTGCTGAGGTGTATTCCAGTTGGGAGTAAGTGGATTTGCTCAAGGAAAGTAACTGATATGCCTTTTTGTTGCTGACAGACGGCTCTATTCCCATGAATCTCTGTGTTTGCCCTTAGCTTTCCTTTTACTTCTTCCACAACTAACCAACTCACTCCTGCTAATACATGGTCAAGTATACATAAGTATATGAAAAGTCCCTTTTATATACGGTCCTATTGATGTGTATAGAACCGGACTCCTTTTATTCACAAACGCATAATCCCCTCTACCTTACTATCTTACGCGTGAATATGTAATGTAAATGACCAAACAATATCGAACATTGCTACACCGCTTTCTCTACCCGTAGAAACTATGGCTATCCTTCCAAGATCTCTTTCTCGATTCATTGACCATTTATTGCGCATAGGCAATTGACATGGAAGTCGAGACGAAAGTAAAGAAGCATATCTATATAGTAACTAAAATATCTTGCGCACAATGGATAGGTACTACTTACTAATGTACGTATATGCGGTAGTCAATTGTAAGGAAACATGCTTTTGCTATTATACTACCAAAATAACATAACGTTTAGGTTAGGTATGTGTGTAATGCTACATTAACATTATCCTTTCATGGTTATTCGACTTCTGACTCCTGGTGGAGTAAGTGAAATAGTTTCTTTAATACGGCGAACCGGAATTCAGATTCAATTCAGGTGCCTCAGACTTTAATTTCCCTGCCACTGTTCTACACCCAAGATCTTGATAGAAAATATCACCAACTCAGTTTTATTGGCTATTGTTTACAAATGCAGTGAAACCCACCGAGTATTTTTGAGGAATGGTCTCAAAGATATATAGGTTTGTATTATATGAAAAGGTCACTGATCATAGAGGTGAAATCACAAGCATAATCCACAAATGTTGAGTCTGAACACATGGAGGCGAGTTGAGCATAGCAATTCATGAAATGAACGTTCTGTGGCATTTGTTTTGAAAACCTTAGAATGGGATAGTTATTATGACTTATATATGACCACAGAAGTATGTAGACGTTTTAGATGGAAGGTTGGAGAGAAAGTGAGGTAAGTAAGCATAACTTTGCTACTTCGAGGTGGCCAACTCGCTCAGTCAGTTCACCCCACTGTGGTGGTAGTAGGAGCTACGGAAAACAAGAGAGAGATTAGGTCGGTTAGATTAGATTTGGGAGAACTGAGCTGGTCATGACATGAGTGAGGGGACAAGGATAAACATGGGACGCTGCGGCAAAAGTCCAGCAGAGAAGTCCAAATGCACATGGATGGCATGCAACGACCGAGTGGGCTGTAATGTGATACAGAGGCCAATCTATAAATGAAAGCTATAGCTTCGATTCCAATTGGATTCAGAGCAACCGGAGCGAATCAATGAGTAATTGCTGGTTACAAGGTGCGACAAAGCATCCTCAACGCAAATCCTGCTTTCTCTCCCACTTTCACCACTCTCCCAACTCACTGTCTTCTCCTGTTACTCTTTACGACAGCATCCCAACACCCACTTTTATTCTACTTTTATTTCTGGGTAAATTGCAATTATGGACTATTTCAATAGTCGGGTGAAAGTTAATTCCACCACTATTATACTTTAACTAGGTATCTTATGATAATATTATGAAAAAGGTGTTCCAATGATATGAAATGATTAGGAGTAATTAAAGTAATACTCGAAGGACTGTTTTCAGTTGATGTCGCTGTCATGTTTAGAAACTAGATACAAATCTATTCATTAACAAGCTGAAATAGAATGGGCGGTTTAAGCGAGTTGTCAATTTTCCTTTCTATGGAAGACTATGTCGTTTAATATCTATTTGCTTTAGCATAGCCGATATCATCGGGGATAATTTATTTACAGCACTAATATTGGTATGCAAACACAATATACCATGCGATATGATAGGCCACATAATTCAGAAATTATGTATTATGTGCTATGATTACAAAGCAGTAGTGTACAAATAGATGGTTTAGTTTAGAAATGAAATAGTGTTTTGTCAAAAGAAAGTGCGAAAGTAGTTGTAATTCATAAAAACTCGTGAAGCATAAAAATCTCTGTTAGCGGCTAAAATATTTTTTGCGAAATTGAGAAAGGTGGTCTGTTGGGTGCAAAACGCTGGAAGGGAAGTGTTGCAAGAGTATTGATCAATAAATGAAAGTACTACACCAGGTAGAAAAGGCCAATGTAGGTCTGTGGTTCCCTTATTTTAGTGAACCGGAAGGTAAATGTGTGTAATTTTGTGTAGGCATACCTCGGTTGTAGATTATATTACCCATTTAGCTAGAATTTAACTGTGGTAATAGCAGGCGAACCTGACGCACAGAGTAATTCAGTTAGATCGACTTTCACTTTGATATTCAATACGTCTAACTAAAAGTACAAGTTCTATACACACTTAGGTATTCTGCGAGGTCGGGTTTGGATTGGAATCGAAGGTGCTTACTTTAGTCTGCGTACACATACATACATATCTGTTATTGCAGTTTTTCCGGACGAAAAAAATAAAAAGGCTATCGTTAGAAGTGTATTTAAGTACTTGGGTGTTCTGTATGCTTTTTTACATGTGTCCTAGTGTGCTGTTACGACACCAAATTAAGCCCATTACAAGATATTATTTTTTAAATGTAGGTTTCTCTTCGATTATTGCTTTCTTGGTTTGTTTTCTTTTTTCCTAATGGACACAGCAACTACAACAGCGTTTTTATAGCCCTTCCTTAGGAAAACAAGAAACGTTCCGTCAAATCATGTATAGTCAGATGGACACTCCGATAGCAAGTACACACATTTGTATAGCACACACAAGTTATACTTTCTCCGCCCACCTACATAATATACGTACATACATAAATAGATACGTTGATACTAATTCGAGTTGAAGAATGGAAAAAGGAGGTTGGCGGATTGTCACGTTTCCTAACCAAGGCTTTTCTAAGAATAGAAAATATGGAGAATTCAGCTGATAGTCAGTGAAAGGTTGGGATGCATTATGAATGGGATGTCAATAGGGTAGACCATGACATCCACCATTTTAAGGGGAATTCCGAGAAATGTACATTTCTTCCGAACCTATACCCACAGCTGGTATGATGTGCCATTTCTTTATGGAGGCATCCATAACAGTTCCTACTTCTGTCGCACACAATTAAAGTACGCATGAATGCATTAAGGATTTTTTATTCCTGAGGTTTGCACTTTGATCAAGGGATAATTTCTTTTAGCCCACAGAGTGCTGATCTCAGTACCTAAGCATAACTGCGAAAATGGGATTTTGGTGAGAGGCTGTAATAATTTAATGGTCAATATATTAAGTGTCTATATGAGTACGCGTATATGTATGTCATCATATAAATATAAATTAGGGCTGCAATGAATATTGAATGAGTATTCGGAGTATTCCCCCATGTCGTAAGTGTGTGGGCAATTCAGTAGGTACATAATATCTATAAGAGTTGATGTGAGGAAAGGCGACAGCTCCTCTCTTGCTCACTGTCTTAACACCCAAGTAAAAAGGGAGACAGATAGAAATATATTTTGACATACTATCATATCACATTGGGTGCTCTCAAAATTTCTGTCTCGTCCTCCTCGTCTTTGGCTGACATCGAGGCTAGTAGCTATAGCGGCTACAACAACCGAGAGAGATAAGAGTACTAAAACCCCATGTGACAATGAATATATACTAGAAGATGCTACTATTGAATAAAGGACCTAATAAGACGAAGGAACATCTCTTTCTTCTTTTGACAATAATACTACATATATTTACAATACGTGTGCATATACTAAATAGTAGATCAGCAGACAAGTCTATATAGTAATGAGTATAGTTCGCTGGAGTGTATAATAAAATATGAAAGCATGCACTACATTAGAGAGAGTTCCCTGTGTGTACCGTACACAGGAAAGATACAAGAGAAAGAAAAAAACGGAATTTCTTGGCAAACTACAATATTCCCAAGCTGGAAAAATGCTTTCGTCTCTCTTTTTCCCACGGCGGAGTTATGTTTTCTCATCTGAGGTCATATTTTCCGGACGCCAGCAATTTCTTATATGCTTAGCTACATCTCTCATATATCGGAGCAATTCTCCCGTCCACACACTCAAGATTACCATCCCACTATATCTTCTTTTTCGGCGTCTCAGACCATAATCATTTCATGTAGTCAGTCTTTCTCCTTTGCTTTTCATTCTTTTCCTTGGACTTGGTTGGACTCTGTTTTGCCATTCGGCTGTCTTGTCCTGTCCTGTCTCGTCTACTTCGTTTGGCTTACCCTTTCTTTCCCTACCGAGCATATTATCATTTCGGTCTTTATACCATCTCTAGAGTACTTACTTCCTATTACGCATATTCTATATCTATCCACTGCAGAAATACATATAAAAGAGCAAAACTATATTCAGGTGGTTATTACTACTCACTGGCTATATAAAAGCTATACGATGAAAAGTATATTGTCATTGTACTATATAGATGTCGAAATCATGGATCACACTCCATGGAGAAAGTTGCCTAGCTTCAGTCCCCAAGACTTTTGTCTATGAGGTATTTTCACTTAGTAGTGTGCTTTCACTTGCAACTTTATGAGCTTTCCCTTCTGCTCAATAATACATAGTTCGCAATGAAAACAAAAACCATTGCACTACACAATCCAGTTACACAGTCATACTCTCTAAAATCATACCCATAGTGAACTGGCATTATACATTATCTCCTTGCATTGTTCTAGAGTTGGCCTTGATAATAATCATTATTTCCTGTGCTCTATCATGTTAAAGCAATTTCCTCCTTTTTTGTTTCCCTTAAAATAAAAATGTGCTCAGATAAATCATCTTTTCATTTTTATCCATGCACCCAAATACCTTATAGTTAAATTGGCACTAGTAAATGGTTCTGTTCTATTTACATTTACAGCGTGTAACACAGAATTGTGATGTCCTATAATGTGTATATTAAATCAAAACCAAGTTTATGAACGAAGTAGACAGTAATTCTAGTTTTATTACTTGTTTTTTTAGAAATGGTTTCTTTTGGGTACCTATATCTGTATGTAGTAGAAATGGTATGTTTTATGTAAACATGCGATGTGGAAGACTCTTGAACTAATGTTTATCAGAATAAGAGATAATGCTTATAGGGATTTAATGGCGTAAATGATAATATGACTTGAGTAATGTCAAAAGTAGTTACAGTAGCGATCGTAACATCTCATGATCTTCTTGTTTTTGCAGGTTTATGGCCAATTCAACGCTGCCGTCTCGTTGCTCATCTTCGAAGGAAAGTCCCGAGCGGGCCACCGGGTCCAAGTCCAGGGATACACTTACTACGCAAGTTGTAGTCGTGAAAAGAAGTGAAACTCAACCAAGTAAAAGTGACTTGAGGGCTTGAGGCAAGGAATGGCAAAGCCAAGTTTATTAGAATAAGGAGGAAAACAAGGAGGAAGGAGTCCATCTACATTCTCTTAGGTCTTAACAATATTCCAAAAAACCTCCTAACTTGACGTCGGGTTTAACAAGGAAAACGACAAGCCAAGTGCAAGTTAGAGAAACCCAACTGCACAGATATAGAGCAACTTCCTACGACAATAGCCTTTTACTCAGGAAAAAATGAAACGACAAACAAGATAAAGAATAAGTAACTTTGAGTAGAACTAAAAGACATTCGTTCTGTTTCTCCACTCTAAAAAATGGATGTAGGTATATGAACTATCATGTATGTGTTCTCCAAAGGAATCCACTACTCAGACCTACATTTACTTAGTTTACGTACGACCTTCCGTTTCCTTACATCTTTACTCCGTACAAGTAGAATAAATACTCCAGCTGCACACATCCATTGTACACAAAAACATCAAAAAGATATTACGCGACTGCATTTGGCTATTGCTGACATATTAAACAGAGATATAGACACGCATATATAAAAACACATAACAATGCGGTATCACATTTATCCAACTTGGATATAGTTTGACTACTACAGGTAATGCAATCTCATGCTATGTAATGCGCATTTATTATTATTATATAGTAAATCCAATGTAATTTGGGTTATATGTGGCCAGAGGAGTGAGAAATCTATGTCAACTGTAAGTACTACATCAAAGACCACACGAGTCAAGTCAAATCTGGCATGTCAGGTGAAAGGAAAATAATAAAAGCGTAGACCTATATATGCAAATAGAAAGATTCAAATATCTAGAAAATCCGCTATGTAAGGACAGAAAACTTTGAAACCCACAACTTTACCTTATACTATGATGATGTGTAATAAAGCATATTGTTATTTTTTGGCTCATCTTGTAATTCATCAGTTAGGTGAATAAAAGCCAAAGTGATGATGATCATTTCCTAAAAAGCCGCAGCATCCTGTCATTCTCTCTTTATTGCATATTTACCTTTTGTCATTAGTAATGACTTTCCAGGGAATTATTGCCCTGCCCTGCTAATACTCAGATTCTAAAAGTGTCTGTAGAGCTATAACTCCAGCCCAGTCATTTTCCTCTGTTCTTTTACGGGAAGCTCTCGAGTCTCAGCTTCTCAAGTGTTTCTGTGGAACAGACAACATATCCGATATTTCCAGGAAAGGCAAGCGACTCCAACTCACTAACTAAAAGGGGAAATCTACAAATGCATTATTTTATTTACACTTTACAGCTTTCCGCTCCGGTTTCTGGCAATAGAATTCCTCCGCTACACTTCCCCAGACTCTATGGATAGCGTTTTAGGTCTTCACGTAGGTACTCGTTCATCTCATCTTGTGTCATCTCGCAGAAAATACGCATAAAAGACTGCATCTTGTCTTGGCACTGGAGTGTACGGCAACGTCGACGTTATGTAGCATCAGGGACATTCAAAACATAAACGCTACACCTTTCATTTCCTTCATGGACTGTTTTACGGGCATGGCACAGCAGAAAAGAATAATATACCGCACAACTGCTTCTACCACCCAGGCATTTGCAATTTCAGAGGGTCCGTTAAGTAGTTTAATGCTTTAGACATTCTATCCATTTTAACTGACAAGACTGCATAATACTAGTCTGCAAGACAGTCCTTCAATTCCGGCCAAAGTGCTTTCCCACTATTTGCCAACACTACAATATTTATTACAAACATATTATATGCATTCAATACAAATTTAGATATACTCAATGTCTTTGGACTACCAAAATGGGTTCGGTGTGTGTGTCTGCTTTGTGATTTACCCAAATTGTACTTCACTCTAATTGAGTACGTGCAGCATGGAAATTCATGGTACTCACAAGAGAAATGAAAAATCAGCATGGGGGAATGTCAAACTGTCACTTCAATTTTACATTATCTTATTATTATTTTCTTGTTTGCACGTAATGGACAAGGACCATTATACCATGTAGTTCGGACACGAAATGGACAGCTTCTCAAAACGTGCATGGTAATTTACAAACGACAATTCACCTCCTTAGTCAACCCAACTAAAATTGAACAATTTCTTCCTCTGGAATATCCTTGGTTTTATCAAAGCCTTTCTCAAGCCATAAAAAATCGAAAGAAATTATTATTTTAAATATTAATAAAGAAACTTTTATTTTAATGCTTTTATAGGGCTAGACTTTATAGGTATACCCTGCATGAATGAATTTAAAGAGGGTGGAAGGTTTAGTATTAATACAGAGTGTCTATAAAGTAACGCTTCGTGTGACTTTCACCGTGTGACTTTCACCGTGTGACTTTCACCAGTTTCATCTAAAACTTTTACCACATCTTGCTTTCACCCGGGAAAATTTTATATAGAATTTAGACTTTAAATGAGACATTACTTGGAGAAAGCTATATAAAGCTTTATTTTAAACACACACTGTAGTTGCTATCTGTAGTGCATTACGATTTGAAAGTAATTTTTTTTGAAGTATTTTGTTTGCAGCCGAGTATTGGAAAATAGTAATGACCATCTTGTTAAGCATAATTTTGACAAAAGCCATGACGCATGTGAAAACAACCCACCCAAGCCAACTTTTCAAATGTAAAATGTTAAGTAATGAGTTTAGTACCTACATGTCACGTCATTCTATGCATAAGTAATAATATTATTATTACATTCTTATCAGAGTTTCTTCGTGCAAGGTCACTGCGTAGATAAAATTATGGATGTACTTATAAAAGAACGAGGGACATTTCCATCTTTATATATTTTAATAGTGAAGAAGAGGTTGAAACTTAATTATGACAAGATAGTAGACAAGGAGAAAGTGTTGGCAATCTCCAAAATTTAAATTCTAGTGGTTTAGTTCCTCTTTAACTCATAGAAAATTAAACCTCATCTTGATATGCCACATCGTGCCATGTTTATTTATGTGTGCTTACAAATATTTAAAGATATAGGAGAGAAATCCCCACTGGAGGATGCTATCTACTTGCAGTGCACATACAGACATGCATGTGTACTTTCCCTGAGTAGATTTATCCGTGAGATGTACCTATATACATGCGAATATAATGTCCTCCTTCTCAAAAGGCTTAAGTTATGTGTTCTCATCAATTTTCATTTAATTTTAATAACTGTCTTGGTTGTCGCGGTGGAAGAATTTTTGGGATGCTTTCATTTCATGTGATTTTAGTGCTCAGTATATTAGGCAAAGCACGGACTGTCGTTTCCCTGCATTTTAATTTATGTAAGTACTATGCAAACTATGTAGGCTTTTCCCTACTGTCTCCAAATACTCTCCCGACAAAGTGGAGGTAGAATTCTTTATGTTTCTTTCTTCTGCATCCTCACACTTTGCATCCTCATTTTATACTGCTCAGCAATGTTTCTTATCATCATGCACTCATAACAACTGTTGGAGGAATTAAAAAGAAACACTGTCTTTGTATATTACACTCTTCTCTCTTGTCCTGTGCTTCCCAGTTAATTCCAACTGCAGAGTAGACGACGAAACTAACATTGAAAACTCAACCTTTTCACCCAACTCCTATTCCTAAGTTTTAATTGTATTTTTTTGACCACCTGGTGTGTGATGTACGGGTGAAATTGAGTGGAAACTGGATAAATATTCTCGTGAGAAACCGAGCAACTGACGACACAATTATCGGTGCCTTCCTCTCTCTCCAACTCCCTTCTTTCTCTGTTATTTGTCAGTCAAGTCCATTAGATACCTAAAAACTCCTTTCTCAAGGGAAGCTTTTCCTTCAACCGAACTCCTTTATATAAATACAAACCGACTAAATAAGAAAGCAAACTATTTTCCTCAGAGAAAGGAGTTTCATTTTTATCAACGTTTCACAGATACCCGTTTCAAAAATGCATAAATGCTAATCACAAGCTTACAAGCCAACTAGAATGCTACTTTTACCGATTGTTTCCCTAATTAATGTCATATCAGGTTCTGGATCGTCTCTGAATTTATCATTCACAAAGTGATAGTCCCCAGGGACTGCAATAAATACCACATACAGATAAAATTCAATTTGTCAAAGTGTTTAAAATCCCGAAACAAAAGTGATGTAGTTCTAAGATAAGGGAAAATGACGAAATGGCTGATAAAAATCAACTATAGTATGCAATAGTTGGTATAAAATGTGATCTGAAAAAAAAACTAGGGCATCGGAGAATGTAGCGTTGTCTCTGTAGGAAATTGATATTAATTTAGATGTATTTGTATGAAGTAGAAAGTGTTGTAGCAGTAGATTGTGTTCCGAATACACGTAGTGGTTGATTTAGGTGGTTTTTTGTGCTGAGTCCGGAGTGTTGTCTACACATCCGCTGCAGTTCCATTTGTGGAATTTTAGTAGTTGAACTTTGATTTTAGTGCAGTTTGTAGTTTTTGTTTCTAGGAGGGAATAGTTAAGTTGGCGGATATGAAAGCTCCGTTAGTTCGTTAAGGTGTTCTGGTTTGGAACTCGTCTGGAAGAAACTTGTGCACTTGTGTCGTAGTTTATGGTATGAACTTTAACTGGACTCTCTCTGTTATTTCGTTAATATTTGTAGTGAAGTGGAGAGCCGTCCACGTAGTGCTGACATTTTTCCATTCCATCACATATCCTAAGACCTACCTAGTTCACACCTACCTTGTCCAGTCACATCCGTCACTCTCATCCATGATCTTTAGTTGGGCTGTCTGTTTAGTTACTTTTCATTGCGACTTTCACTAAACAGCTGATTATTTAGCAATAGTAAATACAAGCGTGATAACATGAAATGAGGCTGGAGAGAGCAAAGTATAAAGTATGCACGGCCAGTAGTAAGAGTATCAGACAGAAAGAGCCAAAGTCTCAGTGTGAGTTCTTTTTGCGGTCTCTTTTTCCGAGATAAATCGATTTGGAAGAGGAAAATGAAAGTTACTTTGGACTACTCAACTCTCCGGCTACATTTTCGGGTAGAAATCTAACGCGAAAGAACAGATAGCAGAAACACACGGATACAATGTAACTTAATACTTATATTGTAACTTCTATTGTAGTCAGAGGTTCTGCATTAACACTGAAGATATAAATATAAGTCTGGGCCACACAGTCCATTCATTCATGTCTCTCTGGTCCGGTTTTCTCGGGATTGTATTCTGGAGGGCGAGGGCTGTGTAGTAAGTGTAACTAAATAGAAAGGAAGCCAACAGAATGAAACGGTCGCTCACCATCAAGAAAAGGAGAACTACTTGGCATACAGACAGCCAACACAATCCAATATTTTCAGATGTAATGTGATGTGATGCGAGTGCCATCATTCCCCCGTGCTACTACGATGGAAGTGATATGATGAGATGCCGATGTGGATGTCCATTCAGACTCACGAACACATTTTTTCCTCTCAACGTCCTCATATTTGTCCATCCTTCTCCAAATTCTCCATCCACCACTTGAAACAAGAAAAGATAAAGACAAGAGCAAAGGAACAGTTGAAACTGAAGTGTCTGATGTTCGTATACATTATTCCTCAAATTTCTCTGACAGCTTTCTCCAATTACCACCGAGAAAATAGACTTTTATATTTGTGCGCATATACGCACATTCTAAGTAGTTTCTCTTTGAATCTCTGACATGTCTTCTACTTACTATTCCGGGAGGTCGAATCTCATCTTCTTCATAAGTATATAAATATTTACTCTTCTACAATGCAAACATTTATTGTTTTCCTTCCAGCTTACTTACCTACACAGTAATAATATTGCTCTAGACTTAATTAGTGCCTAACCTACGTATTAATAATAACAAAGCTAAAATATGAGTAGGAAGTTACGTACGAAGATTTGTTAGTGCCCTATATAAATCTGGTCTATTGTTAATTTGAATAAATGTTTGGCAGAATACTCTACGGGTATGCTGGTTTTTGTTTTCGAGTTCTTTCTTAATTAAGAATACTAATCATTGTTGGAAGTGCAAGATAGGAGATGCACTTAAGATAATTTCTAATGGAAATTGAAGGAGGGGGATGAATTATTGTATAACTATGTCTATGTCACTGCCAATCCGTTGAATCGATAAAGGAGCTTATATATATAGTAGCTTTTAGACACTATAGCCAAAGGTAGCATAAACGTAACATAAGATGACATGGTTCAACTTGGAATCCCATTTCCAATAACTGTAACTGTAACAGTCAGCATGAAATCTGATCAGGCTCTTTTCAAATCTAAACAATTCCCGTTTGAGAGAACAGGAGGATGAGTAGGTCAAAGGTACTCGACTCAAGTAAACTAAAACAGTTCTCATCTCACACTCATCCACTTCACTTTACTCCTGCACATACATGCATGCAGGACACCACACTTCTTTTCAACAGTTAAAGTACAGACAGACGCCGTGGTGGAGGAAACCAGGCCAATTCAAAGCGCATCTCGCCCTATCTTCATGTCTTCATCTCACTGCATCCAAATGTCTTGTCTTATTCGCAGACGAGCTCCAGAATTCTTTTCACTCTTAATCTACACAGCTCATGTTTCTAGCACGAACCCAAAACTCTGCACTGCTTTCCATACTCTCTTTATTCTGCTCCAGGGACTGTCCGAAAATTAAGATGGACAAAACCGGAAAACCGGATTAATTATTTCCACTCATAAATATCCAACGCTATAAATTCCCAAATTAATTGGAAGCTAAAAAATATCCTGAAACTTTGATTTGAAATCCGCAATTTGTACACAGTCCCTAGTATGCACTCTTGTGAGTATATGTAGAAAAACATTATCAGTTGTTCGTTTTAGCATAGTATAGTTCTTTTCCTGACTCAGCTTTCTCCTCGTTGTCTGTTGAAGTGGTTTGGTTGGTTGGTTTCTTTGAGAAAGGATGTGTACAGAGAATGATTTTAAGACATGTAGAAAGTTGAGAGTTGGTCTGTTCTGGCCCTTACAAAGGAGATCAGATGGGATGGCTGGAAATGGTCTCTGTCTTTACTGATTTGATTTTCTCTTTTCTTCTTTGTGGTACAGATACGTCTCTATATGCAGTGTAAGATGTTATGCATTAGAGAAGACACACTCCATAGATAGTTAGGTCAGTGGGGACGATGCCCTGATCACAAGAATATTACTTCTGTCAAAAGAAATACATACGGAGAGAAATGTAGGACTGTGCAGTATTTACTAAATATCAGAGGGAGGATAATATGTATTTAGCAGACAATAGCGAAATCTAAGACGGTTAGTTACATCTAAGGCTTATCGTATGTGAAGCAGGATGGGTATATTAGAAGCAAGGGTGTACATTAGCAGGGATTAATAATAAGAAAAAACGTCCATAGAAATAAGTGACAATAGAATTTTTTGTATCTTGTGTAGTTGGAGATAAGTTAGGAGAACTATAATATCCGTGAAAAAGAAAGTGTTACATTTTTTCCGGATCGAATGCAGTGCTAATAAAAACCAATGTGTTACGATACGTTCCATGCCAGTAATGCTAAGAATAGTGAGATAGTAGTTTGAAAAGATGAGAAAGCTTATTTGGATCCATTGTAGGAGAATCCGATATTATTTCGAGTGCTCTACACCCAATTCCTCTGTGAGCCTTTTTGACAGCTGTAAATAATTTAGTTTATTTTTTGCAACCAGAAGTTTATGGCGGTGTTTGAAGGGAATACCCAGGTGAGTTTAAGTGGAAACTGAGGTGCATGCTAATGAACGCTACTCCTTTAACTTAGTCACAAACGGATATACACACGTACACTGTACCAAGAGCAACTATACGGGAGTTCGAATGGAATTCCCGATGAGCTTCGCACAGAACATCCAACTCGACTTATACTCAGATATTTTGCAGCAAGGATCATATCAGTACTATTATCAAGCATTCACATCACTGCACTGAGGACAAATACGGAGTCTGGGTGAACACACTCCCTCCATCTCTCCTCCCGTAGTCATGCAAAATGAGCATCTTCATCTCCTCCGCCAAATCCGAGGAAAGTCAGCAAGAAACAACATACGGCCACCTGATCCTCCGCTTTAAGTATATGTATACATTTTTAGTGCACTTGTGTTGCTCCCGCATTCTTAGGTAACTACTTCCCCATACTTTCACGTACTTATCTCGCTAAGAAGACCAGTTACGCCGTCCTGAGTCTCGGC
The DNA here is from genome assembly GCA_019776445.1 of Tomocerus maximus. Lineage (NCBI taxonomy): Eukaryota > Metazoa > Arthropoda > Collembola > Entomobryomorpha > Tomoceridae > Tomocerus > Tomocerus maximus. The sequence goes on along the minus strand of JABASH010001343.1, from coordinate 1,851 downwards.
TACGTCAGAAACATGCACAAACACGATCTCCACATGGAAGAGAGGCTTCGACTTGTTCAGCGTCGAGGACTCTGGAAAGTAAAAGCAAATGGCAGTCATTAGGCTAGAATGCTAAAACAACAATGTGCCTACCTACGGGTACCACGAACCTACGAGTGTGTAGCGCACAACGCATCTCCACAGCAAAATTCAACAATTTTATTACACCCAGAGAATACATAGAAGTAGCATTGAAGGGAAAGTAAGAGAAATTCGTAGCATCCTCATCATCATCATTATTATCATGATATTATACTCTCAGTTGCCTTTTCTACGACTTTCTCCCTCAGAAATTCCCCGATACCAAGTCAAGTAGTTACTAGGCCACGGCTACCATCTTTTACAAGATTTCTGCGGAAAAAATACTAGGATTAGTATTAATAGTCTTGGTTCGCATTAAATGAAGCCAACACCTATACCAAGTGTGGAAATACACTAACTCCCTTCTACCACTATACATCCTGTAGTTACATTTACCCAAAGAGAAAACTCCCATTACATTTATCATATCAGTCCTTTTAGCAATATCTACGTCTTAACTTCCCTATTTAATTTACTTTTCCCTCAATATATTAAGGAGTTGTAATTAAAATATAAATCATACTTGCCCGCATTATGCGTATCTCTGTGCAGGTACCAAACTCCTTGGCTACCTTATCGCACCAATTGGGCATCTTACTCCCTAGATGAGTTTCCAAGAAATTCTTAACGAAATAACTGAGAATAATTTTTCAGAGATGATTATCTTGTGGCAGTCTATATGTATACTAAATGTTTCCTGACAAATGCCCACATGGATCCTATCTAAACTTCAACCCAAGTGAAGGAACTCAACCGATGCGTCTTTACTACTTTGCTGTATCATATAATGTGCGCAACTTTACTAATAGTAAGTAGGTGCTTACATTAGAATCTTGAGGCAATGCTCCCGATCTACTTTCCAAGTAAAAGTGTGTAATCTAACATACTGAAAGTTAAGTAACCGAAAAGGCTTTAAGTAAAACAAAATGTCCTACTTACACTTCCTCATCGTCCTCCTGCAATACAAAGGCGTTTGCCTAAATAACTAAAGTAAATAAAGTACGTAGCTCCACACCACGACTATATCCCTGTTTATAATATTGTCTCCTGGAATTAGAGCACGTTCTTCCAAAAATCTGCACGAATATGCATCCATATGTGCTCTTCTACGCAATCTTAGAGAAACATGTCTACCATACTGAGGAAGATATAAAAATTCAAGCGCGGTCTATAGCACATGGATGGGACTCAAGTTGGGAAGGTGACTGGAAGATGATAGTAAGTTGTTCAAGCTTACTTAGCTGTAGCGTTCTGTATAAATAAATCCAAACGAAAGGAAGTTACCAAAAGAGTTGCTTAGTTTACTCTTCTCTTCTCCACTCACCAACTTTATCTCCATTAATCCCATTAGTGCCTTTTCTCAGGTCTTAAGCCTTCATTCCGACTCCCACCATACGCGACGACCATTCTCCACAAAGCTATACTCATTACTATCTTAAATACCTTTACATCTAACACTACTATCTAATATATTCCCCAGCAACAACACTACTCACTCAGCCCATGAGTTATTTATTTCATACAATTAGAAATGTTTACTTCCATTTACACTCAACCTATATATTTCTACACCTAGATTTAGTAATCATATTTGCAAATGTATATAAATGGGGCTTAAAATATACTGCTACAATAATCCGCCAAACTGTCTGAGAATTTTTTTCCGATTTTTTTCCTTTTTGGACAAAAATTTCATTATTATTTCAGATTTTGAGGAGGTGTCATGAGGTA
>JABASH010001342.1:0-27234 GCA_019776445.1 Tomocerus maximus | reverse complement strand
AATGTGTTAACCATTATTACATAACCACAACAAATTTTCAATGCTTGAGCATGCTAGAAAATGATAATAATATTTGACTTTTATTCACAGCTGTCTCTACCGCCCCAACTCCATCTTCAACTCAAAGGAGTATTCTTGTTCTGAAGATTTCTCCGAATTTTAGTACAGGAGGATCAGGGTCTGCTGATGGGGACGAATTCATTAGGAACCTAAACAAACGACTTGAGGGATACAAAAAACGAATCTCGGAATATGACACATCGAATGGAAGAAATTCTAACACCGGGGATCTGCATTCTCCTCATTCTCCAATTAGGAATGCTCACTACCCGTATGAATTTCCATACAAGCCAGCTCTAGAAGACTTGGATTATCACACAAATGCAATTTTGTATTTCATCGCAATAAGTATCGTAATCGTTGCTATCGGAGTTGTGTCGTGCCTTTGCATTAATAAATCCACTTGTCATAAAGCAGTTGGGGAGATGACAGCCAGAGCCAATGCAGGGAATACTACTAGGAGAGCTACAGGTGCTAATAATCGAGGATCTCGCGTCAATAGTAATCTCAGTATAATTAGCGGGACAACTACTGCCACTAATTTTTCTGCCTCTCCCAGTGTCACCAATGTGAATTTTAGTGCTCGTGCTAATTCATCGCCCTCTTCGCATTATAACAATGCTAATTTCGACGATGGCATCCAAATCAAGGTTGTTCACGACTTACCTCCATCCTATGAAAGCCTCTTCCCTCCTACTGCCACAGAAATTCCTAGCCCTGATGTGGATACTGCTTCTACTGCTACTACAAATGAGACTGCTGCGACCACAAATGAAAATAATGTAGAAACTGCAAAAACTTAAGTTTTCAAGGTGGCTTAAGTGATGTGCTATACTATTTATGCTTCATTATCGTTACCTTTAGTGTAATTTAAGTAATCACAGCCCCAAGTATCTAGTAATGCAATGTGTTTTCAATTTCATGTATTTTAATTCTCAGCTGCTATAATTGTTTTATAGTCAAATGAAAGAACCTTTGACACGTGTTGAATTCTAGTTTCTAATTACTGCAATTTATAAGAATGATATTTCTACTTTTTCCTACTTGCGCATGAAAAAAAGATATTTGCGAGGTTTGTCCTTTTATCGTTCCTTTATTCTCTTATCAGCATAAAAGCTTCCGTAATCACTGAAAATAATTTGAAGCTTTTAACTTCTTATTGTCTGTTTTTACCACTTAAAGTACAATAGCAGATCTAGTATGCCCAATAAATGGCAATTAATTCCAATATTACATTTTTTAAAACATTTTTTAAAGTTTCGTTCCTCTTCTCTTAAGCTGACAAAATGTAATGTTATTGTAACACACTTAAACACAAGTACTATCTATTTTATGTTTATAGATATTGCTGTCTAGGAAGTATACTCTGGTGAATAATGTGGAATATAAACATAACTAACATTGAGATTGACAAGGTTAAAATAGTGATACCCGGACTGATTTTTCATTCAATGATTGTCCAACATGTAACAAATAACATAATAATACTATATGTACCTAAATATATTTAGATATACCAATCCTGTATAGATATCTTCTTTTTCCTTAGTGGGAAACGGATTTCGAATAATTTAGTGTTAGAATTATAAAACGGACTATTGTTTCGAACATAACGGTTATTTATCTAGTCTATGTAAGATTTCTTATTTGAAAAGCTTCCTTATTCCAGCTGTGCAAGTTTTACTTTTGATCTATATGTTTCCAATGGACTAATAATAAAATGTACCTTTATACTACTGTAGCAAAAGATAGAGTACATGTCTACCTACTTATTAGTTAAGCAATGAAAGCGTTTCTATTGTTTGTTCTGTGATGTAATGCTACCAGTATTCTAATAGTAATAAACCAACAATTATAATTTGTCTTGAATTTAGATTCTAGAGAAGTGAGTAGCAGTTTAAACATAATTGCAACATTTTTACGCATCTAACTAGGAAGGGCTATTATATCTTTTCTCACCAAGTGAGTTGTAGATGTTTATTTTGTGTCTACCTTTACGTAAGTTAACATTTTCTGCTGATATAATTGGAGGAACTAAATGAACTAAATGCACCCATTTGTTATTTTATGTGCTCGCTTGCCAAATAATTTTCCTATTTACTATCTGCATTTAACGGACGTACTTCAGCACACGAAAAGGCAATGAAGTTGGAATATCCTACTACAGATCTACAGAAACAGCAAAAAAGATCTTATCTTGTGATTTGTACCACGCACGGGTGAAATAAGTAGAGCAGAGAGGGGCTGACAATATAGGCTTGGGATTGTAAAAGTAAATAGCAAAAATAAAGCGAAGGCTTCAAGGAAGCAGGAATCATTAGGTGCTCAATTAGCGATCCAATGAACAAACTATTGCATTGCACCTCAGATTGTAGAAAAGTCTTTCAAACATCTATTATGTACTTAGGCATAAAGAAAGAGCTAAAGCAAATCTTATTTAACAGCGTATCCAAAAATGTAGAGAAATTAAAAGTGCTATTATTTCATTTCAATTTACTTACTCGTTACAAGATTGTAGTAATTTGTTAACATTGTTACGCAATATCTTGTGTTTTGATTTTCTTCTTTTCAGTCATCACTCTTCAGTGTTCATCGCAAATGTATCTCATAAATAATATCACCCACCAGACGGAAGTTAGAATTGAGAAACTAAAGATCACTCATGTTAATGTAAACATTTCCCAACTAATGTACTTCGCTATTCTAATATTTAGCTCTCGGTTGATGCGTTGATGACAATAGATTATCTAGTCCAAAACAGTCTAATTTAAAAACATTAATTTTCATTTTTATTGTGACTGGATATGATGAAGCACTAACTAGGTATGGAGTACGTTAAATTAATTAAATAGGTGATCAAGGAAGAACAAACCAACTGGGTATATTTATTATTAAAGAAAGACTCATCTTATTGTTTTAGCAGTATGTACTCACATTGTTGTTACATTGTTTAATATTGTTCTCATGCTCCATCACTCCTCTGTGATACGCATCATTAAGATTATGTATGTATGCATCTATAAAAAATAGAAAAAGCACGTATGAAGAATGAAGATACTTATTATCTGAACTATATCTCTACTTATCCAAGAGATTTACTAGATAGTTAAATAATAAGATGGCATTATGTACAGAAGTGATTATGCTAATTATTATTCTCCAGATCGCATCCGTTTAAGTATCTGTAGGGCCATAATACGTTGTTGCAAATATACATTCTTTTGCTTTACAGTCATACTTATTATTAATACGGCCATGTACAATTTATGATCAAACTATCACACATCCCATAGAAATTCTGCTGTAAACCAATCTCTTTTCGGTGCTACTGTTCAAATTGCATATTATAATCTAGGTATAATGTAAGTGGACTGATTATTAATTGCATTGCAATGGCAGAAGTTATTTCTTATTTCGTTATATTGCTTTTTGTCTTCTGTTCCTCTGTAATATTCGGGACTGTTCACTCAAAAGGAGTACAATATGGACGTAAGATTCTTAAATAAACAATTGAGACAAAAGGTCGGTAAAATAAAATCCATTTCAATGCAAAACTTTTACTAAACTTGCCATTTTTGTGATTTACAGCTTCAATATCTTCCTTAACATCTTCAAAATCTGAAGAACGTAAAGCTGGTTCTGTTCCAAGAAAAATTCATCAAGTTTTGTTAGAAGACTTTCCCAACTATTCTGTAGTTATTCCTTTACTCTCTGGAAAACCTCATGGACTGTCTGCGGAGATAATGATGGATAGGGGAACAGTGAAAACCGGACAATTTGTTGTACAAGCTCCAAAGGGCTATGGAGTTATGGCTGTTATTCAAGAATTGGACTTACCAGTGGAAACTATTGACTATGTTGGACTTTTTGGTCTGAATATTAAGAAAAAATGCACAGATTTCGTTCAGGTTTTTGTAATATAAGAATTATACAAAGAAGATATTGATTTTACGGATTAATTACGATGAATTTTCAGTTTAAGGACTCTAGGAACGTGAAAACAAAAGCAATTTGCGGAAAGGTCGGCAGAGACAGTCATGAAGCCGCAGCAAATGGTTTGACGGGACCGAGATCATTTAATAGTTCAAATGGGAAAATTGTCGTGTCATTTCAGCAGGGAGATATTTCGGATTTGTCGTTATTCAATTCTGCTGCTTATTTCCAGAATTTGAAAAACAACGAAGCTGGAGTGGACCTTGGATATCTATACAAATTGGAAATTGTTTTTACAGCGTACTCAAGTAATAATTAAATTATTACTATTTTTTTCTACTCAATCCAAACCATATTGAATTAAAATTCATGCTACCTATAGATCTATATAATTGAGAAAATTGGAATAAGCACAAAATTATCAAAAGTGGTCAAAATGTATTTTAATTTCAATATTAAATTGATTTCAGGTTGCGAGGCTCAATCTAAAAATACAGACAGCACTCTAGCACCATGTGAGTCAAGTGACAAACAAGATAACGACACTTGTATAAATGCCAATTTATTCTGCGATAATTACATTAATTGTGGCATCCCTTCGGAATTTGCATTCGATGAAGTAAACTGTTCTTCACAAAACAGTTCTATATTACAAGGACTAAAATCCGGAGAATTATCATCAACACCAGAGATAAACAATGTATCGACATTTGACACCATTTCATCACTCTTCTCCCACTTGTGGAGTCCTTTGCAGCCAAAAGAAAAGATAGAGACACAACCAATGCCAGCCTCGCAATTTTATCCAGAACAAAAGTATGAAGTCTTAAATCATCAGAGAGATTCGGAGGGTTCGGTTTATTTGCGGAATGAAAATGCAATGTTTGATAATGTTGATTTGCACATCACACCTACTGGAATAATTTTGCTAATTATCTTGACTATAGCTACTGTTATGATTTTAAGTGTCATTGTCAGATTTTGCTGTTATCGATGCGTTGGGAAGAATCCGGAAAATAGTCCTACGCATCCTGCGAATGCATCTATTAATTATGGATCTACAAATATTCAAACGGATAGTCCTACAAGAAGTCAATCAAGGGGCATCAGAAATGGGCAATCATCTTTAGTAAGCTACATAGACACACCTCCAACATATGAAGAACTTTTCCCAACATTTTTGTATAAATCTGGGGGAAATGCAAACCTCAGTTCATCCTCTAGTCCTATATCAATTGTACCACAAAATGATGACATTCAAAATGAAGGCAGACGAAATCCAATAGAAAATACAAATAATAAAACCGATGATCGCTAATGTTTGATACTGCATTACAAAAAAGTTGGACGATTTTCCATGAATTGCAAATTGGTAGGTAATTTGTAGAAAGACGGAACCAAATGAACCAAACCATGGGACAAAAGTTTTATTTTATTCGCTCAAAAATTCTGATTTATAATCTGAGAATTAAAAAACTGTATAGTAGGTTCAATTCCATGTAAATATGAAGGTGCATGTATATATTAGGTATACTAGCATACAGCACAACTTGTACAAACAGATACTACCATATTATATTGATAAAAATAGCTCTGTGAATAAAAAGTTTCCTCTTTCCTCCTTTTAAATCAAAGATCTCTTCTTTTTAACGATAATGTAGTAAGTTCAAGAAAAAATAAAACAGAAACATAAAGAAAAAACACGGTATCTAGTATTAGTATCATATTATGAGCATCTGATTGTTCGTCTAGCAAGTAGTGATTATAATTTGGATTGCAGGAAAACTAAATAATTTATGCAACGGAATTTTCTATTGCACTTTAACGAAATAATTTTTTACCATCCCGTTTTCGCCTTTTCATTTCTATTGAATGAAATAATATTGATTTACTTAATCAATACTTAGGGTGGATAAGGTATCTAATAGCCAATTATTGGTCATTTCGTCTAACTATGTTACTTCAATCTCCTTAGTACAATCTTGCTCGAGAAAAAACGAATTTTTGCTCCATCACCCCATTCATCCCATTTAATTCTTTAACTCCATTCATCTAGTGATTACATGTTACATACAAAATTTGGTAGCGACACAAATAAAGTAAACACGAGATAAAAGTCAATTATATAGGAAAACAATCTTTTCGCGAATGACTAAGAGAGCATATCTAAACCTCAGTCAAGTTAGCGTTAAATATTAAATATTTATTTATCTCGTTTTACCCAACTGATTTAAAAATGTGCCACTGAATATAACAAGAGCATCATAAAATTGTATCGAAAAGACTCTTATCAAGCAAGTAGTGTATTCGATGTAATAATATTGTTCAGTGACTTAATATTTATGTTTCGTATCAGCCTAAACGATTGGTATACTTCTAATTATCTGGTGTATACTACAATCTTTAGGTCGTAGGCCGGTACGCAGCAGAAAATATCGTTCTACTTACAGATAGAAACTACAAGCAAACGAACTGTACAATGAGTTAGGATTGCAATACAAAGCTTTTAATTTTAAAGATTTGATTTCTGCAGTGAGTATATAGCAAGTATTTATCTATTCACATTGAATGCATATGTGCCCATTACATATATGCGTATATGCGTCGACTTAATGTTAAAAGTGCAATTAACAGTTGTCTTATTACATAACGCAGGCAATCTCGGGCAAAAATCTCATAAATGTGTAACGATAAGCTCAGAAATAGTGGAGTGGTACATTTAGAAACACTGACTAAGTAAATCTAACCTTCAACTATGAAGACCAAGACCTCGTTATCTCTTTAGGTATGCAATGCAGATGTATCTGCTATGCTAAGTAGTTAAGACATGACCGTAATGCGAGACTAATGTCGAAAAGACATAATAGTTAGCATTATTAATTACCTAGATCTATCCAAATTTCCAATGCAATAGTAGATCTTCCATGTTAAACAAAGTCTTAAGACCTGAAGTCAGAGTGCAACTTAAACAAATAATCCTTATCGAGGGGTAACAGTAACTACGCTTAATACTAACGTATAGTGACTCTGAATGAAGTACTTTGTACGTAATGGGCTTTTAATTTCAATCCCTCTGCTTACCCAAGCTACGTGAGAATAAAATACGGCAAAAGCAGCCAAACATCTCATAACCTGAACAAAACCTCAGCATGGCATCATTTTTCAAGAAAATTCCGTTTTTTAACCATAAACATACTTGCTAAGGTCTATCTCCACTATTTGCATCCTTAAATATTACTTTGTGAGCTCAACCACACCTGTAGATTGGTTAACGTAGTAATTCTCATAATTCTAATGGCCGATACAAAGTACTCCCTAAAGGAATTCCAGTTTTGGGGGAAAATCTCTGTATTTGCTAATTATACAAAAGCTATTTTTTATTAAGGGTTCAAAAGAACAAATACTCCATTGAACCCCTTCCAAACTGGTACAATTAGTGGTAACTTTTTGTGGAAGTTTTTCTGACTCTAACAAAATGGTCCTGTTGTACTGTAGTTTTTTTACTTAACCTTACATTGTTGAACTATAATAATTCACCTACTCATGTAGTAGATCCTGAGTATAAAATCATAGGAATTGTCTCTAAATTGACTGACAATAACGTGAATACGGTATGTGGTAATGGCAATGTGGAAGGTTTAAGGAAACCGTTCGAGATTCCATTTAATTCCACTGAACTCAGGTAAGCGAAAAAAGATGATATCTTACAATTTGTAAACAATCATAAACAGATAGAACAGAACTAAACATTCAGAGGCAGACACACATAACGCTCTTGCACATCTGACTAGAAAAGTGAAGAAAAGCCCAGCATGGTCTATTACCAACAGCTGCAGATCAACTCACTAGTCTGCCTAATAAATGCACATTTACATTATACGGACAGAGATTGTAAAATGATTCATGGGATCTGACTTTGTCTGGCTTACTTGTTAATTACTACGAAACAACAAATTCGTTTTTTGTTTTCTTTGAAAGTGCCTTGTAGTTACTTTGTAAACTTGCCTCTACCTTCGCTCGCTCAACTTTGCTGTTTTCCTATGGTTAAGTGTGTTATGAGATCCAACGTAAGTATAGTGTCAGTCTGTTAAGACGATTTTAAACATGTGCGTAAGTTTACTCAGACATGGTCCACTGACTTACATTTAAAAGAGCGCATTTGTTTTTGTTACACAGTCCAGTGGTCTTTCTGTACGTAGACGCTCTTTCGCAACTCAACAAAATGAAAAATACCTTCAAGTTTTATATGGGAGGGCATAAAAATACATTAGGGTAGAAGGTTACCAGTCTTCATATACAATTTCTTTTTCAAATTGAATACACTGGGTTATCATTCTTAATCACGCTTGGGGATTTTAGGTCATTATTACCCACAATTGATTAATGTTTAATTTCCATACTACTTTAAGGACGTATCCGCAATAACGATTTTTGTTTTCCTAAAGGCAACTTGTCTTGTTGGCTAAGCCTACTACCGTTGAAATTCATAGTACTGACACTCATGCAATCAAAAATAACATTTTCATTGATTCAAATCTAAATCAAATAGAGAAAATTTTTGATATTATGGTAGATGGTATTATTAACTTATGGTACTTACAATACCTGTAGTTTACGGGGCTAAATCTAAATATTATCATGATACTGCTTATTCCAAAAACTAAATAATTTATGCAACGGAATTTTCCATTATCTACATTAACGAACTAAAAATTTGCCATCCTGTTTTCGTTTTTAGATTCCGTTAGAGCTCTGTAGTTCATTAAGAGTATCTAATCTTTCTCTCCCATCCCATGTGTAGTATATTCAAATAGAAAAGATAGCGTTATTATAACATTGCTAAGCACAAGGAGCATTAAACTACGTCTATTATCAAACGAATCGCCTAAAGACAAAACTTTAATTTGCAATTTCTCAATTTCCAAACCAAATTGTGAGGTTCTAATGGTATAAAGATATGGAAAATAGAAATTTCTAATCCTTAAACTAGTATCTACAGTAGATTGGCATTCGTTGAAATATAGCACGCTGGCTAGGGAGACTCATTTTAATATTTACGTCTACATTACCGCGTATGAGTGTAGGAAAAGCATGAAAAAGACTGTAACAATCAAGTAAACACTAAAATCACGAGTAAAGCCCAAAACGAGTCTTTTCGTGTATTAAATCTAATGCGACGAAACGAAGCGAAGCTTGGTAGGGCAAGGCAGCCCAGGAAGAATTTAATGATAATAATTTAACCCGTCATCATTTACGTATTCACATCTCGACTCTCTACTCGTAAAAGCAAATCAACACACTAATGCAAAAGAAGGAAAGCAGACAAAGAGTGCTCACACAGTAAAATGAAATAATGTTACTGTCTGATTATTAAGCTCGTAGTGCTTACTTAACTTTACATACATTCACCTTAAGTAGGTATAATTTCACATTTGGGGAATCGAATAAACGTTTGAACGTGGTACCTACTATACCACGTTTACACGACAGCAGACCATATATCAAATAAAAATAACTACTTATAGGAACTTAACATACTAACAATAAAGATGAGACGAGTGACACATATTATCTATGTGTGCAATTTTTTCTCAAGAAAGTTTTTCATGAGCTGGTCTATACTTAGACTATTTACATTTGGTAGCAATTTTGAGAAAGCCTTCGAGAAAAAGATGAAGTAACGAGTCGGTGATAATAATAGGCCTAAGAATACTATCTTTTGGTCTTCCTAATGAATAATGATATATTATCATCATCATTTCCCCTACAGCAAACCAAGCAGAGACAGCTCAACAAAATCAGAGTATTTGTACCAGTAGAGCAGAGGAACAATCTAATCCACATTACTCTAACTGCTCTGTTGTTCTTTATGTGACTGAAAAAATAATAGATTACGTTTCAGCACTAACAATACACTTTGGCATGACAGGATTCCCTCGACTGTGTCATCCTGCTTTTCCTTCCTTCATGCAAAATATAAATAATTATGGTCGAGTCCAAATCTCTATTTTTCCTCTGCATATTGTCCAGGGATTCTTATACTTACTATAGACATCATATTAATAAGAGTTATTGCCAGCGATCGCAAATGTATTTGCTGTAGGGCAGTATGTACATGACAATAGAGCCAAGCGAATATTTCACACATGAATCTCGACCATTGTCCTTGTCTAATCTGAAATTCGCTGTGTCTATTTCCTAAACCGCAATCAACAAAAAGTAGAAGGTTTAGGTTAAGACAAGTTAAGCCAGGCCATCACAGGCTGGGCAATGAGATAGGCTAACTTATTGTGACATTATAGTGTTAACTCTACGTTCACATTAACAGTCTTACAGTACAATTAGATAAACTGAAACACAATACAATGGAATTTCTATCCTAATAGGTATATCATGTTCTAGCTATATACTTCAAGAACCACTTTATACTTATATGCACTCAAATACCTTTTATTGTATTACATTACATTATATAGTAAAAATTCACGCTGATATTTGATTCACATCGCTTCACATCACATCTCTCTCGTCGACTTTGCCAGACTCCTCACCTAACTCAGCAATCACATCTGCGTTAAAGGTAACTATAAGGTACACTTTATGCTTCTATATAAGGTAGCTAAAACGTAGTGTAGAACGTATCTTTAGAATTTCATTCCTATTTATGTGTATACTTACACAACGTAATAACAGAGCTTATACAATGCATTACTACTATCACTGCTAAAAGTGGAGATTATATTATGTAGATGAAATATAGCTGTGTCAGTGCAGAATATGAGTGTGCAAAAGTGTGTTGCCATTATTGATAATGCTATGCTGTGGCATGATTTTACACACAAAAGCTACAAACTATGAATATAATCATACGAACATTGTTTGCTATCCTTCTATCTGTGAATTTATTCCCCACTATATTCCTAGCAGCATCTAAAACTTAATCTTTGTGCAGATATATGACTATTGTGTTTTGTTCTGTTATGTTATATTTTTTTACACATATAGCCAGAGCAAGCCAAACAAAACCAGACCAGTCCGTTTCGTTCCCAATCCAATACAAACTAATAAAACTAGGGGTTAGTTAGTTAGTAGGTAAAGTAACTTAGCTCAGGTGTAATGTCGACGCTAATGTAATGCACTGGGCCCAACATAGATACAAATGCTAAAATGCAATGCAGGGATAATAACACATCCTAAAATTCTAACTACCAACCACTATACTTACATATGCCATCGCACCGTATCATATCATCGTGTCTCTCCTACTAAACGTAAAGGTAACTCCAACGTAAACGAATCTCTCGTCTCGGCATCACTTACCGTCATTCCATTTCCATCAACATTACCAATTTGTCTCTACTGCACTAAACTACACACATACAGAGCAGGTGAATTCGAAAGCACGTTGCTGGCTCCCACAATAAATATTCCATACACATTATCATGTACTACCAAATTCATTCAGTTGACAATACTCGCTAGTCTCAAATCATTTTCTGTGCTGTTGTTTTTTGTAGGAGGAATTTTTTCAGTGGAAAAGTTAATCTATCACATGAAATAAACGTGAGTTGCATCATTTATACGTGTTTCCCATATTCTGTGGAAATTATCAATCTGACTGCAAGCACGAGTAGGTAGTGGACATGAATATTCAATATTCGTGCATATTCACAAATAATTATTCCGCACTTGCATCACTGAATCAATTTGGAAGAAACCCTCTGTATCTAAATAGTATCAGCATTTGTTGGGAAGTGTAATTAATTAGTTAGTACCTTACACAATTCGATTAAATGGAGAGAATGAGAACTGAAATAAAATAACTACGACGAGATTTTATAGGGAAAACAAAAGTGTGCATAACCTAATTGTTCTATCAGTAATACATTGCAATGTAAAAGGAAAAAAGAGCAAACAAACAAAAACAATGAGTACCTATCGTACCTATATCTTCCCATCGTGTAGATCTAGCCTAAATAATGTACACATGAATTATCAAACAATACTGTAAAAAAGGCATTCCGTTTCTGCTATCTATAGCATAAAATTTTGTTAGGCAAATAATGCATTTGTCGACTGTAGAGTGTGTAGACAGGAGTACATGATTTTGTGTGTGGATTGACAGCTCTGTGTAAAGAATACCTATCTAAATGTTTAAAGTGGTTCACTACTTTTCTGGTTCTGATTGTGAGAAACTTCCTATATTTAAATAAAACTGTAAAAACAGTATCAGCCTTAATAAACTGTGTTGTTTGTGAATTTGTGATGTGGGTACATTTTTTACAGTTCTATTTGCAACATTATATAAGAGCGACTATAGATAAATGCTTTTAAGTATGTATCATGTTTGAAGAAGACAATTTGCTATGAGGTAATCATAAGAAGTGAAGCCTGGAGAAGTAAAAGACAGTGCGGGGGGCTTTGTTTTGTTCGTGGCTTATCTTACCTTTTTACATTTACATGGTTGTGTTGTTTTCTGAGCTTACAATAGATTACGAATACATTAGCAATCTACAGAGAATACACATCCTAAACCGCATTATAAATACAAACAGATTCATAGCATCATTACTTATCATCATTTTTCTTTGTAAGTGAATTTCAGCCCGTATAGTCAATAACTGTCACACTCATTCCATTTATGAAGTCATACTTACCAAACAGTTTGCATTACTATCTGCGATTACTAAGAATTCAATAGTGATATGAATTTAGTACGTAAATACAAACAGATAATATATAAGTAGGTACACGAATAAATTATTAGTAGATATGATGCGACTCTTTGCGGTTTTTCGGTCTCAGGGTGGAAAGAAATACTTGGGCAACACTAGAGTGTAGAAGGAGAAAAAGTTTCAAGTGACACTTGTTCACAAAAGGAGTAAGAAACGCTTTTTAGAAAAAGCCAGATTAAAGAAATCAGTCATTTTCTCTATAATCCTTGCCTTGTCTTCAATTAGAGAATCATATCCAAGTCAAGTGTACAGTTGCTGTGCTGTAATATTCGTTTTACTATTTTTACATAGCATATTGCATTACAGTCAGATTGCAATAGAAGAGAGTTACAAATAGTACACTTTTAGGTATTACCATACTTACCACCACAGCGTCAGACTTCAAGGCTTGCCAAGAGACAAGAGGAAAAAGTGATTTTGACACGAGCCACAAACTAACAAACAGTGCTGTCTATACTTGCTGTCTAATAAAGTGCTCTGTGCATGTGTGCAAGTGAAAATGTGCAAGAAAAGAAGACATTAAAGAGAAGATAACCAGCCAAAACCCATAATAATCGACTTAAAATAGTCAAAAGATCTCTTCTATTATTACTACATCATGTAAGTCACTTCAACTACAAGAAAACCATAAAAAACTATAATCCCTTCTAGAGAACTAACTCAAATCACAATCACTACACAAACAATTTTTAATAGAGAGAGTTCCATGTGCTGCCCTAATCCTTAATGATATTCCTCAATATAAGACACAGCAGCATTGCTCTTTCAACTCGGGAATATGAATTTTTTTGGGAACCTTGATGTAGATGCGATATTTCTAAATAACTATGTATAAAGAATCACTTAAAATTAAAACCAACACTAAAAATACATGCCAGAGTTACCTACGCTGCTGTAAATGTTTAATGTAATCTAGACACACAGCTTTGATCTATTTAACGAATACATTGAATAATTTTATTTCCCAGAATATTGTTGATTGACATCGGTTTTAACGAATTAAATTACCATTAAAGCGGGGAATTTCATGCATTCTTTCCAAACCATAATTAAAATTAAAAACCACACAATTGGGATAATTGAAGAATTTCTTAAGACTTTTGATACATTTGACATTTGAAGAATTTGTTTTTTATAACATATTTGGTTGTGAGCATAGATTTCGTAAGATGGAGGAAGAAGACGACATTAAAAGAAGAGATGAAAAGATGGAGGGAGAAAATGATACGGATGATGAAATGTGCGTGAACGAAGACTGCAATAGCAGCGGAGAGACGGCAATTGTTTCAGATTCTGAGAATAAAGAAAAGGAAACGGGGAGCCAAAGTGATAGTTATGAGAATATTTCTACACAGAATGAAAAGGACATCACGTACACAAAAAAGACAACAAAACTAATAGAAAAACAACCCACAAATTTCAAGCCTAAACCTGTCAGATCTTTTTCATCACAATCAGCCAGCACGACGTTAACGTCAACGTTGGTGGGCATGCAGAATGGGAAGAAAAGTTCCGTATCCGCTTCTTCTCAAGATTTCTCTCAAACCGAGGCCGTTAGACTTACCGGCTACATGGAGAAGAGATCAAAAATGGTTAGTTTCATTTATTTTATGCCTACCCATACTTAAATTATTTAGAAAATTGGCTTTACAGACATTCCACAGTAGAAAACCAATAGAAATAATCTAATTGACAATAGAAGCAATCAAACCTTAGTAAATATAACAGGGTAGTTCAATCTATATACTTAAAGGACTAGGAAGGGACTTTTTCTCTCCCAAGCCGTATATTGAGTCGAATGCTTATGCAGTGCACTTTGTAATAAGTCGTTAAATGGTTATAGCACAAGCTTTCATCTATGACACTAACAAGTGTACAGTAGCACATTACACAGAAATGTTAGGCTTGGATTGTTTTTACTTTTGTAATTGCAAGGAGACGACAGATTGCATCTTAATTTTACATTAATCTTTTAGTACTATCAATATAATCTGGTTATGATTGACAAGTTCGTGATTTGAGGGGTGAGTAAGTGCAGGTCGACCCAAACTAGTTCAAATGGGTTGCGAAATGTATTTTGATGACCTTGCCTTGCCCAGGTTAAAGATATATCTTTACTTTGTCCTGCCTTTGGCCTGAACTGCATGCATTGTTTGTTACTTTACAATAATAATGCACTTATCTGTATGTGGTAGCTAATTCTGATGATTACAATGCTTAATAAGACACAAGACCAGGTAATTGCTGCTGTAACTATGAATTATTTATTGACTACTATATAGTACTTACTTGCACTATGCACTCATAGTACAACATCCATCCATTCCACTTTCTTTATCTCTTCACAACTTGGCCAACTAATAATATGACATTATTCACCAGATCCATCAAAAGATATTTTAATTGAGACAAATGCACTTAAGGTTAGTGCAAAGAAATTGACGTTTGCCAATTATTATCCGTTTTAAAAACATGCTAGAAAAAGTTTCAGTTGTCACTTTTACCAAGAGTTATTTATGTAAATCTCAATGGTACAAGCTAGAAACATAATCTAAGTAAGTTCGCCCTACTGAACAAATTATTTATACAAGATTCGTGAGTAACATGATTTATATAAATGTATCTATAGTATATCTCCCAGATGGACAGTGCAATAAAATATATAGTCATTCTTTCTTCATCTGTATGTAGTATTCCCTACTTAATGACAAAAGAACTCGTGATGTAGCCAATTCAGCGGATCTATAGAAAAGTTAAAATGTGAAAAGAAGTGAGAAGAGTGATCATGCATGCATGAATGTCATGTGTATGCGTAAAGCAGAGAGTATTTTGTTGTCTAAATTGCAATCAGTACACACCACTGTAATTCGTAAAATAGAATCTTAACCTCAAATAAATTCTGCATTCATATTTCGTGAATGTATTCTATGCTTATTAAATGCAAAGTAAGTTGTAACAAATTCTTTGTGTATCAATATGAATACACCCATTATATGCACATGCGGATAAACAGCTGCATCTACTACGGTATTGTAATATTATTGCCACATTTCTCTTGAATTAGGAGCCCAACACCCAACTCTGCTTACCTAAGGACATAAATTAATCATTTAATTTGGATTTCTTTCTACTTTTTGCCAATTCGTGCTATAAACATAATTTTATACTAATACTGTTAGCCCAAAGTATAGGTAGGATTGGTTTAATTTCTAGCAGTACACAACGAGGTGTTCCATAAACAGCAGTGATATCTATCTATGTGTCTCAATCACAGAATTTAATAATAATGCATAGCTACATTTAGATCTGAGTACACCATTCTGAACGGAATGTGAAATTTGTCATTACTTAGACATTTTGTTCCATTTTTAAAAGAATACAGACATCAAACGTTTTTACTGTACATTTAATATTGATGACGCATTAAATAGGTCAGAGTCAGTGTACAACGGAGTTATGTATAATAACAAAATTTCAATACACCAGAGAGTGAATTTGGATTTCGGAGATTCCCAATAAGATGCTTAATGAGCGCTACAAAAACGTGTCAATACTTATGCGAGTTCCTACTTGAAAAATAATTTAATTGAGCATTTTATTGCAATCCAAAACTGTCTCCCCGACATTTGATTCGATCCCATCTCACTTGTACATATTTTTGTTAAGTATGTAGGTATTTTGTTATTTTATAAATAGCTAAATACGTTTCACAGTGAGAGGAGTAGTTGAATGAGAGAAAACCAACAAGCAGATACATTGCACCTTTTAAATGTATTGAGGCGTCAGCCAAAGTCTGGTAATTTGGCGAACACTTGTCCGTCGTGTGATGTGCTTCTACATAAATGCCAGCAATTTTCTACTCCAAAGGTATCAAAACTGACTCATATCATGAACCAGTCTGCTAAATAACACTTAAGTCAAATCACACTTTAGATTTATTATTATTACAGAACAGAAGCATGAAAATTAAATGACCTTTTCATTTGTACCATGTTTATGGATCATACTTTGTGTATTTGATTTAGGAGAGAGCTTTAAAAGCAATTTACTGTGAAGTTTTATTAAGAGTGCTAACTTTTATATTCAGTATTTTAAATGTCAAAATGAAACGCAGAAATGCACAGGACAAAGTACAAAGCTTAATTCATCAATTCAAAGCAATTTTTGCTAATTTTTAAAACTATTTTTTTTGGCACAGCCATTGCAGGCTATGTCCAAACAATTACATCAATTGCATACATAATATAATATACATGCACACAAGATGTGTTCAAAATTGTTATTAAAATTATGAAAACGAAGGGTACTTACAGCCCACTTGATGCATTGAATATTTAGCAGTAGCTAACTAAACCTATGTGCCATATTTGCATTCTGACACTTTATACTGTTGGGTTTACAATCCATTGTTTGCAACGACACCATATTTTACATGCATCAAAGTATCAACTAATATTTAGGTATACTCCTAAGCATATGTAATTGTAATTTAAGCCGTATATTAAATGTACTTACATATGTGAATGTGGGTAAAGCTGAATGAATGGCTAACTTAATTTAATTTTGCCATCGCATCGTGACTCGCGAAATCATAATGCGATAGAAGAAACCGACAGACAGACGCCCTTAATCGAACTATAGCTAATGGAATGCATTAATTTTTGTTTTGTTACAATATTCTACATTGCACAAATATTTTGCCTGTAAAGTGTGTTAGCATCGGTTTTAATAACATTTAGTCGTATAAATCAAGTGTACACACCTAATCTCATTATCAACTATACTACCATTGGTCTGCATGATGGAGTAAATGTACATGCGAATATTATTATAGAAAACTGTACCTGTAGGAGCCAAACCCTCTTTACACACAAATATTTGACTGATATCGACAGGCTTAATTTTTACTAGGCAGTATATTACTATCCTGTTATTAGTACTAGATAGTTTTGCACAGCGAATAGTCAATGGCAAATACTAAGTTGGTCTATTTGTGTTGGTTTGGAGTTTGTACGGAAGAATAAAGAGCAGTGGAATGGCAAGCTTTGACTATCTCTCATGGTTTCTATTCAATTCCATCTGGTTCCCCTTTCTATTCCACTTGGTCTGACAAACTTGAAATGTTTGCAGATTAACTACAATAAACGAGGCTACGTTGGTGAAATAAAACATAACTTATTTATTTACTCTAGACAAGACAGACCAGAACTGAAACTGAAAAAATTCTATGAGTGGAGATACCGAGATATTTTACCTTTGTTTTACTTACCTGTGTAGGCTTATAGATATGCTTACACAGTTGAGTCAAAATGTTTATGTTTTGTTTATATGTGCAAGGCTATTCAAAACTACGCAATTAGTGAAGTGAAAATGTCGAAGAAAGAAAGGAAGTAGAACAGCTTAGAACAGTGCGAAATTGCCGTATCATTTGCCAAATGTAAGGTATAGCTTGCGGTAGGAAGGAGTCTTGGGAGAACCTCAGAATTTGTAGATGACATTACACACTAAGAGATAAATATGTAGACAGTCAACTATGAATTAAGATTTCAATATTACTTTGAATAGCAACAGAGAGCGAAAAGTAAAAGCATAAAAATATGAATCAAATCAACAACCTTGAAAGTCGGAAGTTAAAGTTCGATTAAAGAAGGCGAGTGACTAATAAACCTGCAGGGGACACATTGACAGGTACTTTGTAAGCAAACGCTTTGAATGTCTGAACTTGTTCTACTAAGTACAAACCAGAAACTGCACACTGCAGAGGATAATTAAAGAAAATAATGCCAAAATAACAATGCACGCAAGGTGCATACAAATGAATAATGTGTCTACTACTACAATGTACCTAATTCGATCAAGTTATTCAAAGGCAATATCAGATCAATACTATAATATTATCTACTGTTACATCCACATCTCTTTCCAACACATCTAATTCGTCTGATGATTCTAAATAGTGCATATTTAATCGTTTTGATTTTGGGTTAACAAATGAAACAATCTTGTAGTTTGTATTTTGTAGTTGGGTGGGTTTTTGCGAATAAAAATGAGGCTACAATTGACTACAGGCTACTTTACTTTTGATCAGGAAAATATTGAATGTACTTTGCTATTTTATCTTGCTTCGATTATACACATTAGTCATTTCCACATTGAAGTGTGATTCGTAATTGGGGTATAGGTTGTAATGTTCCAATTCAGAAGATCAGTCGTAGTTAGTAACGTAAAGCCTTTGTTTCAGAGGATTAAATGAAGCATATATGCACCATCGTACTCTGCGTGCAACTCTCGTATCGTATTGTTACATCTATTTATCACAGAAGATACAAAAGCAAAACTATGTCAGCCTTTACTACAATGAAATGATAAATAATAAAAATGAAGGTAAATACTGAGTAACAGACTGTCCAATGGAGTAAACGAATGCAAAACACCAACCTACAAACAATACTGCTTATCAACGATCTCATTATTACCGTAATAAAACGGAGATGAGGATGCGTAAGTATTAACTAATCCGTTATGTGTTATAGATGTGCGTATATTCGTTCATTTTTTATATAGTACAGTACAGAGCCCATCAAAGGGTCAGGCGTTAGCGCAGCCCAGGCTTAAGTCTAGGCGAGGGTCTAACCTCAATGTACCGAACTCCAGCATGTTGTTGTTTTTCAGTTAATTCAGCTTGGACCTTCGCGTAAAGTAGCTAGACCCATTTGACCCTATGGTACAGTAGTAAGTAGTAATTTACATCATTTACGTTGTGACCCATCAATCTTATCAATCAGTAAATATTTTAATGATTTAGCAAAGGATTGGAATGTAGATTGAAAGACTCACTTTTGAGACGAATTTATTATACAGAAGAAAGATGAAATACAATATCATTCTCATTTCAATTATACGTTCAGCTGATTGCACGGGGACCACCTCTGCTTTGAAACGGAATCCTGATATAGTATTTCGGTAAGACTCATAGGAGTCTACAGATCATATGTCGCTATGCATAATTATTGCAGTAGGTACTTTATCCAATGTTGAATAAATAGCATAGAGTTGTAAAACACTGTAACTGCTTTGCATCTATTGTGAACTACAATTCTGCTTATTAATAGCCAAGCTAAGCAAATGAAGGGGACTTGGTACATGATGGTATTAATATTAGTAGAGAGTACGTAGTGATCTTATTTCGAAAGCCGAGTTTCCTATGGTTGTCGTTTTTATTGATATCCTAATTTAGAAGTTTGTCATCTGTTCTTGTAACTTTTTCTACTCACGGTTTTTTCCCTGTGAAGTTGAGTGTTGAGTTAGCATGATCTTTTTCCCAACATAATGCATAACTGGTAAGTCAAGTGAACAGACAAGATAACTTGCCTTAGCTCTAATAAAAGTAATGCATGTTGCATACAATGTAGGTATGTAATATCTTACACGCTTTTCCCGAATAATGCTCAGCTCGTTTTACATACTGTGTACTGATACAGTTAAAAGTTATACATACAACACTAGAACTTTGATGTTGTCATATAGAAATGCAAAGAGATACCAGTTTTATTATTTTTATTGTAGCCTGCCTTGATTTTGGGTTTACTCTACTTTACCCTAAACTATGTATGTTTCACGATATATTTTACTACAACTTACAATTAAGAGTGTAATGTGTACTACACTTCTTTCCAATAGTATTTATGTCGATATCAGCTTCATGGCCAATATTATAACTACAATGTTGGTCTGCACAATACAATGTTATGGCTTATATTGCAGTCGAAATCGTTTTCACACTACTGAGCCTGACGGTTTTATGTGATATGTCTATGATGTGATAATTGAGCATTTCCCCTACATATACAGAGAGATAGATAGATACTTTATAGTTTAAGTGATGCAGAACTAGTCGTGTACACACATAAAGTGATGCATTTATTGTAAGCAAATCCCTTTTACACAATATAGTTTATTATAAGCTGACTCCGACAAGACTCACGACTGACTGACAGTGACAGGGCAACTGAAATGAAGTCACATACAGAGAAAAGAAAAATGAATCACAGAACATCTGCATCTCTCTTCTGTTTAGTGTCGCTCCACAGCTTAAGTACTATCTCTATCTACTAAAGTGTTTCCTTCTCAGTCTCAGCATGGCAAGATGCATTCGCAATCCCATTTATGTGCATTCTGTAGTTATCTTCATTTAATCTTCACATCTTTTCCATTACAATTCTTTTATTCTTTTCATGTCAGTAATGACAGAACACAGTTAGTAAATCATACAAAACGTTGCGACTTCCGTTGACAGATTAATTATCAATTAGCCACTACATCATTTGATTTCTCCCTTTCTGTGTCTATTTATACATTGTTAATGTGTGTAAACAAGAGAATTTATGATGTGTAGACTCTTTATTGCCAGATTAATCAAAGCAAGATTAAAATTTAAAAGGTTGTATTTAATTTTAGTGGTTTGTGTTTAGTAGACTGGGCTTACCGACCGGTGAATGATCAAAGTGTAAAGTGAATTCGTTACGTTTGGTATACCTTCATAAGGCAATTAGTTATTGTTTACCATCGCATAAACATGGCCTGAATTACCTGACTATTACTACAAAGTTATAATCATTCTCATGTGTACATAAAAAGTTCGTTGGACTAAGGTGCTAAACTGTGTAAATTGGTCTAATTACTGTGTGAAGCATCATCTACCTATAGCCTACAGCTATACTACAGGTAGGTCCTTAGTAATATAGAAATGCTTGGTAAGAATATTAAAATGTGGACAGAAACCTAAACTGCTGGTGCTTTACATATAAATAGCAGGAACTCGTATTTATGCAAAGTATTTAGAAAAATCGATATATTTGTGTTTCTAGTTGGGGTGGAAGAAGTTCTGGTGTGTGTTGGACGGACGATTACTTACGTACTACAAATCCAAGTCTGAATATGAGTCTCTCTCCGCTTGCTGCGGCTCAATTAATTTAGGCATCGCTACGACAGTTCGTCCCATACAAATTAGAGGCTGTAAAGGATTTCCTCTTCAAATTGTCACGAGAACTCAAGTGTATTACTTGGTAAGTTGTTTTTATACGAAGACTACTGCACTGAATCCGAATTAATGCACATACTATATAGTAGATATTAATTGTAACAAATACATACATGCTAATAATACGTATTACTGGTGTACTGCGGAATAATCTATAATTATATGCTTCTATTTGTATTTTTATCCGTTTAAGTAGTACAGCAAAGTGCTTGTATATGGATGTATTATCAAGATAATAGAAAACGATAATATGATAAAATATACTTTATTATTTTCACAGAGATCGTTAGACAAAGCCACATCAGATCACTGGCTAATAGCAATTCAAGAAGCAGCATCATCCTGCCCTAAACTGTCATTTCCCGTCTGGACAGACCCAGGAAAACAGTTTTTCCGCTATTCTTTTGCTGCCTTGTCACAATGGGTAAGTTTTAACTGCCTAATTATTATGCAACTATTTGTTCTCATAAAATTGTGACTCAATACTAGTTTACTATTACGCAATGAATATTTGTTTTTGTAAACACACTGCAAGATAGTGATACATTATATTGACACAATAAATAATTTTCCTTCTTTTGCAATACATTTTCTATAGTCTCTCAACACCTCTACTGATGATATAAGTTCCCCCCTCAACCACATGCCACCATACATGAAGAACGACAGACCACAGCCGTTAATGCAAAAGTGTCATAGTTTTACTTCCCTCCAGTCCCCTGTGGTTAATTGTGTGGGCAAGTTATCCTCCAAAGACGATAGTGGCAACGATGGTGCTAACAGTTCATTTCGTCGAAGGAATATTACAAATTCTAATTCAATCGATCCCGTCAATGGAAAAGTGCGTCACTCTACTTCAATGTTAGCACTCGAATCATCCCCGCAAGCTGGTGAACTTAAAAGAGAATTATCTAGAAAATTGTCTGCTGGATCCACAATGGCAGAGAAAACAGACATTCTTATTGAAAATTTCAACAACGATTCTCCGATAGTGAAAAATGGAAATAGCGACGTAGATAGGAATGAAGAGGAAGATAACGAGTCTCATCACTACGACGAGATTCTAGATTTCGAAGGAACAAATTACGAGCCTTGTGGCAAGGTGGAAAATAACGGAGGTGATAATGATATCTACGAACATGTAGAAGCTGTGGACGACCCGTGGGAAAAACTTGACGCTAAGAAAATTGATTTGAAAGTCGAGAAACGGAACAATGGAACTTCGCAAGTGCGCGGATGTCCCAATAGAAATTCCTTAGTATCTATTTCAGAAGCTCCCGAAGATGTTCACAATAGTAAAGGAAAAAACTTGGAAACCATTCCAGAAAATAAAGGACATTGGAAAAATGTGCCATTCAAGGGAAGCAATTCTGATGAAGATTCCTCGAATTGCAGTAGCATACAGAATCTGTCGACCATTCCTGAGAAGTCTGGAAAGCGATGGAAGGCTCTCGGTGGATTTTTCCAGAAAATGTTTCATAAAGAAAAATCAAAGAAGACTAAAGACAAAGACAGTAAAACTAGCCCAATGGTTATTACTGGCCCTGTAGATTTACGAAGTCGTAATAATCCCCAGGAAAAAGAAAAACCCAAAAAAGGACAAGCTCCGGCTATACCGACAAATGTTTCTGCAAAATCTATTACAAAAAATCCTCATCCTGTGGGTTCTCAGTTGGCTATCAATAATGAAAATGTCATGGATGAACTGAAAAAGAAAGTTGGCAATATGAAAAGGATTGACTCAGAAGAAAGTAATTCAGATGTGTCTTCTACTAAATCAGGTTCGTTAACCACGCCAACTCTGGAGCCAAAATGTGTTGCAAATGTAGAGGAAATTAAAAACCATCCTATTCTACAAAAGAAAATGTCCAATGATTCAGTTTCTTCATCTATTTCTTCTTGTATTCCGGAGCTTTTTGCAACTGTCACAACAAAAGGGAGTGAATCTGACTTGAAAGCTGTTTCTGAAAACAAAGTTGAAGAATTGGCTACAGTAGTTACCCGAGAAAACAAATCTGATGAATTCCAACAGAAATTAGCTAGATTCAATAGACTCTCACAAAAATTAAGTACAAGTTTTGCTGCTGTCCTTAATCCTGTTCCAGTCAATCCTACTTTTGGTCATATAGGCCGATCCAGATCTTGTAGGATACAAAACAAATCAGATGAGACTTTGCCACCTTTGCCACCCAAAAAGAAAAATTTTCCTAAAGCTGTAGCTATATATGATGTTCCTCCAAATAACAAACCAGTTTCTAAAGAACACTTAGAACTTATTCAGGCCGAACAGAATGATGTATTACAAGGAAATATATTTCATAAGATTCTTGCTAAGAAAAACTCTGCTCCTGAAATCATTTTTTCTAGCTCTTCGGCATCCAGGAAATCCGGAGATTCTATAAATTTTCTACGAAATAGCTTTCCAGATTCAAGTTATGTAGAGGGAAATAATTTTGAGAAGAAATGTGACACATCGATTCCCCCTCCAAGACCGCCTAAGCTACAAAATGGTAACTCAGCTGTAGTTTCTCAGATGTGTGAGGAACATGGACCAACAAACCATTTGGAAAATACCGAAAAGCCAGAAACGGTGGTACAAGATCAATCGACATGTGTTTCAGAACCGGAAGTAATTTCAACCCAAGAGGAGAGTATAGAAAGTTGTACCGATAAGTCGACCAGTGTTTCAGCATGCGATGAGACATTGAAAAAATATTCGAGTGGTGACACCGAACCAAAATCGTCTGCTGCTAACGATGAGAATCAAATAGCCAGCATTGAAAATAGAAATGTTCCCGAAGATGATAAAATTGTGCCCTCAACAGAAGAAAACTCGATGATTCACTCGGAAAATGCTGATACAAGTGCACCATGTACCGAAATTGCTAATTCTACATCAGATGGGAACGCGGAAAACTTCTGTGAATCACATAATTCGGAAAGCAGTGACATTAGGGTCATGGACGTGAATATACCCGTTACAAAACTCCCAGATAATGATGGAGAAACTGCAAATTGCGCCGAGAAAGATTCAATATCTGATACCATTGAAGGGGAAAATGAAAAACAATTACAAAAATCAATCCAACTTTTAACCGTTGACTCAAAACTCTCCCCAACAGCATCTAACAAATCAGTTGATATCGACAGTTTAGAAATTCTATCCGATTTTTCAGACTTAAATGCCGACAGTTCACCTCCTCCGGATAGCCCTCCTCCGATCCCATACGAAAATGTACAAATGGATTTTATTTCTCTTTCAAAAAATCTTGAAAATGAGGTAAAGAAAATTGATAGGGAAGATACAGACGAAGATGCTGGTGTGTTAATAGAAGAAATTTCAAGAGAGGAAGCAGATGGGAAAGATGATGGGGAAAATGAACATATTTATGAAAATATCAAGTTTGCTACAATTCAAACCATAGTCCAAGAACTGGAAACGGTAAAACAAACTATGCTTTTCTTAAAATATATTATATATTATAATATTTACTCCTCAGTAAAATTAGTAGGGTATTTCATACTTAAATAATTATTATGTACTAGGTAGTATTTTAAATATTTATTACAATTATTATGCACAGGTGGAAGAAAATGAGGAAGAGATATCAGAAATGTATGACGATTTTCCATTTGAGTTTTCTACTCCGAGCCCTCAGTTCAAATACGGAGAGAGTCCTGTCGAATCTCCCCAAACCTCGCTATTTGTAAATGACAAGCCCCGAGTGGATTCAATTCGACATTCAGGAATCGATCAACTTCAAGCTTTCCTCAATAACTCCGATGTTAGCAATTTGTCAAATGAATCTATGACTGATGATTTCGATTTTAATGAGGATTCAGATATGCTGTCAGTATTTCCACCTCCACCTCCGATATTTAGAACGGGGGCTGTAAGTCGCTTAGGACACAGTTCTGCTATCAACCAGTTGCAACGAATTACTGAAAACAATTAATAACTAGTGTTTCTATTTTAAATAACAAAAATAATTTTAGAAAAATAAAGATTACCTATTACCTTAGTCAGAATCAGAATGCTGGATTCATTTTTTTGGGTTCATTGTATTTCAATAATAAGTATTGATTATTGATCCGTTTGAAGGAAAAGGGTAGTCAAATCTATTGCTCTCTTACAAGGGCTATATACAGAGTTTCGAGTGGGAAATGAAAAAGTGGGATCGTCCCACTGCCCCGGGAAGAAAAGTGGGAAGGAAAATGGCTTAGTGGGTGGGAAAATGGGAAATGAAAAAAATTAACATCTACATTTTTCAACACATTTCTCATTTCCCTACATTTTTCAATACATTTCTCATTTCCCTACATTTTTCAATAATTTTTCAATACATTTCTCCATATTTTTAATACATTTCTTTACATTTCCCTACCTTCTGCCTTTCTTTCAACGCATCTACTCAAACATGATCAGTAACGATACAATCGCATTGATAATACAGTCATAATATTCGACCGCCTTCCCGTGTCTAACATTCCTGAGGGGTCCTAACCGCATTCCTATGGGTTTGAGAGACCGTCCCACTCTTCGTAAGAAGAGTTTATTCTTGTTTTCCTCAGATAATGCGGCGATGTCGAAGTTTAATTGTCTCAATGCTATTACTGAACCTTTCCAAAGACTCCCGAAGAAATAGAACAACAAAGTAAGTATTCCGATGTTTATGACATCTAAAATAGGAAAAATCGAGTAAGTCGTGAAGTCCAAAATGTCGAAAAGCTTGATGGTGGCCGATGAGCAAAAGATCACGGCTAAAGATAGAAGTGTTACGACGGTTGGGTACAGGGCTGATAAGATGCTATCTTGGAATAGGATGAAGAGAATACTCATTCTTTTGTACACTGTTATCTTCGTATTTCTCAAATTACCTTCGGTGACACTGTTTGTAATAAAAATGAGAATAAATTATAATGGTAATTTACTTTTATAACTGGCATATTTTTTATAATGTCATTTTAAGTTTGAAGAAAATTGTCTTGCTAACCCTATTTGGTTTAACCAATGTAAAATTCGAACGAAGACGATCAGTGTAAATACCAAAATTATATACCCTGCAAAAAAGGAATCAACCAAAATGACGACATAAATTACTCACAAGATCAGTATCCAAGACACAATCCCATCAACGGCGAAGACCTTCGGCAAGAAATAAATATTTTTCTGGAAACAAATGACGATTACTGTTCCTAAAATATCTGGCAACATCATGAACGGGATTACATACTTCATCAACCATTCTTCATTAGTTTTATGCTTAGATCCCTTCGCAGTAGCACGATCTTGAATTAAAATATAAAAGTTACGTCCGTATTACGGGGCGAGAGACTTTTCTGAAGTCTTACCGTTGAGCAAGCCTCGTCTGATTGGCCAGTTTTTTGAAATTCGTCAATTTGATTGGTTATTTCCATGCCAAAATTCTACATGATTTCATCAGGGCCATCATTCAGGTACTCATT
>JABASH010001341.1:0-27243 GCA_019776445.1 Tomocerus maximus | reverse complement strand
GAAAAGCCGCGTTGGGGGTTCAAAAACGTTACCGCCTTCGCAGTCTCTCGCAGATTCTGCAACTCTGCAATTCTGCTACTCTGCAATTCCGCGAAGACTTTGCCTGAGTTGTCCTATTGTATTACGGAGTTGCAATATTTAATTTAATCTTATTTCCTACTACTGATCTGTAATAATATATGATAACATTTCAAATCAGTGTTACGACCTTCCAATTGATGCTGATGTTCTGAAACGATGTATTTTATTGCATTTTATTGTTTCAAAATTAGAATCATCACTAGAATTAGAATTATCTGTACAATGTCGCTGCGTGACTGTTGAATACTTACTTATAACCTGTGTATTGAAAAGTGTTCGGACAATATATCGAATGCCATTTGTTCGACACACGGGTAGGTTAGGTATAGTTATATTAGATTAATTTAGGTGTTTTAACCCATTCGATAAAATGGCTTTCGATATATTGACCTACAACCATTGAAAATGTAAAATTAAGAATATTGAACAAGCATATTAGTGTCAGTTTATACTAGATAGCCAACATGATTAAAAGTTTCTAACGGGGAAATTCCTTCATACCTACATGGAATTACAATTAGTTAATGTTACATTAGAACATGTACCTAGGTAATGTCTATGTCTGAAATGTATTATTACATCAATAACATCTTTGACAAATTAGTCTGTGCCAGAAAAACATTTATTTGATGCCATCTCGCTGGTAGGACATCTGGGAAAATATTTTTCCAAAGAATGAAATTGCAAATAATTTTACAGGCTTCTTTCCTTATTGCATAAACCGCATGAACTTGATCTATCATATAAACAACTTTAATTGCAGTAGCTTTGTGCAACCCGACATAGTATGTCAAGCATTTCAATATCAATGGCATGCAGCCGTATTAGGATGTGAATTGTGCACAACTGTTCCAAGAATTGCGACCGAGGGTAAACAAAATATTGGTCTGTTGTCTGTTTATATTATAATATAGTAGTAATGATAATGTTATTTAGTATAATATAAGTATCTAGTTTAGGTTATGTTCGCGAATCTGAATAAAGGTTTAATTCTACTTGAATATTCCCTATACAGCTTACAGTTGTTAGTAAACCATTCATAGTACTTATAAAGATAATAGTTCAATTATTGCATTAGTAAATAAATTCTAGGAGTTACACGAATGGTAATTATACTATAGAAAAGTTTATAATTGGAGATCTGCCTTTGTATCTACCTGCAGATGTATACCTGTATTCGAGATGGAAAAGTGACAGGGATGAAAGAATATTTATAGGGATATTTTGTGTTGTCTGTCATATGTCTACGCGTATAGAGTCTGTTAAATCATGCACATCATATATTATAATAGCAGTGACCTTGCACGAAACCACTAACACTAGAACACTGCCACAACATGGACATTAAATGCAATTACCATATTTTTAATGCTAGTTATTTAATGAGAATGAATATCTGCTAAGCTTGACCCACAGGGATTTTTGAAATGATAATTCTACTCTCACAACATCCACGAGTTGGCAGGTATAGAGTTTTGTGTGTTACCTTCACAAACCCACACAGATACGTGACAGCTTGTACATTGTAAACTAAAGCGCACATGCATTCATTTACATCCTAGAACAAAGTTTTTAGGTAATTTACGCGTGAACAACAAGACTAGGCCAAACTAATTCAAACTTGGAATACTCATAGCGAACTTTGCATTGTACTATTGTACATACCATTTTATAACAACGAATTATTTTTAAAGCATCTCTTGCAGAATTCAATTATCACTCGACTAGCCTTTAATATTTACCTGCTGCATGTATAAAACAAATTGTATTATTTTATTGTATAAGACACATAGGAAACATACATCCAATCGAAATCAAAAGAATGACTCATTTGCAAACACCAAGTACATAAAATTAAGAGAAAACTCCGATGCGAACGCAAATGTGTAGATTACTGTTGTGGGAACAAATTAGACTTTACACGGATAATTACACCAATAAAACTCTTGCGATGGTCCAGAAGTTAGTAATTAATGTTATCATTCAGTCAAGCTTGCCATGGCCGTGTAATAGGAAACTGAAAGTGAAAAAATTTGTACATACACTTGTTTGTTTTTTTCTATATTTTCTCATACTATTTTTATTTTCTCAACATACAAAAGTAGGTAGTTAATATTAGACTCCATCTCTTTGTCACTCCTTTTGTGAAAACCAATAAAGGTTTAGTAGATTGTCGGGTCTGAAATTTGTGAAAGGTCAAAGCAAAAATAATTGTACAGAGAAGGAATTACCGAATGGGGTAATAAATGCAATGCGATTACGTCATAATATAGTTAAACGGGGGGTAGTAAGTATGTAATCTTAATACAACGTACTCCGTACTCTCCAGATTCACTCATAATTAGCATAGCAAGTAATAACTTCAAGAGTTGCATTAGGTATCTTTCCAGTTCCAACCTCCTCAAAGGGAACAGCTACCGATAGACGAACGCACTGGCCAAATACATAAATAACAAGCTTGGGAATTCCTATTTACAATTTCAGACAAACAATTGTGAAACTTGAAATGTAAATCTACTCTCTATACTGATAGATATACCTATCACATGTAATAGGACTAATTTAATAGTAGATACACATGGATATCGCAAGATTTCAATTACCTAACTTCGAAATACCCAGAGTTCAGAGTGTCTAAGCCTTTACTATGGATTTTCTGTTGATACAATGCACTACGGAATGAAGTTTATTTGAAAGACTTACTTGCTAAATCAATTGTCTGTGGTCTGCTTTGTTCCGCTCTGTTGATCATAGCTTGAATTTTAAATTCACTTGAGCAATAATCACAAGATGATACCACAGAGTCGTTTCCCAGCCACGTGCAATCAACGTTTCGCGTGTTACCGGTTTTCTATCCCACACATCCCACAATAAATAATGGTAGACACAACAATCTTTACCTATTAATAGATTTGCATATGATATCGTCATGTCATTGTGTGTATGTGTCATTTTAGTGTTATCTACCTACTACAGTACAGTATAAATATATTATATCTGCAAACTAATATAGGTACATACATACGGAAAAAATTTTGCAAAATCATCCATGCGTTTGGCTAAAAAATTATTTACTTATCCGCAGTATTTTTTCTAAATGACAAAATGTGTCAGCATAAGCAATACCAGTAGCCTACTCTAGTTCAAAATAGAATATTAAAATTGCAAGTGAAGCACACAATAGCCATAATGTGTATTTATGATGTTAATGATTGTAAGTCAGTCAAGGCAAACTCGAACTGTAAAGCATACTAATAACAATTGCAAATATAAGTAATAAAATCACTCTATATCAGAAGAGAAGAGTAGTAATAACTAGTTACATATGCACAGAGCATTGTTTGTACTATCTGTAACTCAAGAATTTTATACAGGGAGTATACAAATGCAAAGAAGATTATTTCGGGACAGTGTATTAGACTGTATCTGAAAGATACTATCTAACTGATATGCAGATAGCTGCAGAGTATAATCTAATCCATTGAATACTAGGAAGAGTCTCATGGATTCTAATTTCTAACCTAATGTACAATAATGATGGGAACTGATTGTGAGATGGGCTAGCTACTACATGGCATGTTTGGTATCGTTTGTATAAGCTAGTCCAGATATCAAAAGTATATATTGGACTCTGCAATGCATACAAATCTACCTGAAAATACGTAAAGGTTAGATACAATTGGTTGATGATGCAGAAAGGTACGCTACTTGATAAACTAAACTGGCTGGACTTGGATTACTTGTTAGGCTAACAGACTTGACTTGGTTTCTGGATTGGTTTGGACAATAGGACTGCGTTTCATTTTCATTGGAATCATGTACATAGTTATGTAGTTAGCAGAAACTCACTTCAGGGTAAAACAAGAAATACATTATCACCCTCAGGGTTACCTTTTACTATCGAACTATCAACTAACTGTCGACTTATGCTAGTGTGTGTAGTTGTAGGATATTCATTGTTTGTAAGTAAATAGCATCGTGATGGTTTTACCTTCAAAATGTGTTCTGTTGGTGGGTGCAAGTGAAAAATAGCATTAACAAGTTGTAGCATGACGCTAATACTTATCGTCAGTAAGTGAATCTATTAGACAACTTTATACACATCTGAACATCTAAGGAATCTCCAGTCATACTTATACATGTTAGTATTGAGTAGTAAAGTATGCATAGGATATACGATGAGACCAACTGACAGATATTTTACTCTATGTAAATATTTATTGCAGAGCAGTGCTAATGCTTCGTTTTCCTCCCTTCTTCATATTTACATGTAGTAATGTGACTGTATAGCCAACTGCATGTATTCATGTCTCATTCCATTTCTTCAAGTTTAACATTCACAGAGTCCTCGCCAGTCTCTCACATTATATCACATTACATCATATCACTTGCCATTTCGTTCTTTCCATAGATAGTATTACTTTGTTAACTTGGAATTACACCTTATCTACGTAATTCTGTGCTAGGTAGCTACCTACACACATTTGCTATTATGTACTTCATTTAACCTAGCGGCTAGGCTCCTGCATGGAAATGGAATTGAGCCAAGTAAGACGACCAGTTTGTTGTGAATAACGAACGCACTTGCAAAGGAAGTGTAGGCTGAATGCGTTGCATTGTCAAAGTCAACTCCATTCTAATACCTTTATTCTCACATTATCAGTTTCCTTTGCAAACTTCCATTTACTACATTGCTGGGTCGCAACAGTAAAATAAAAATACTCAAATTATTCTATTCGACAGTTCTGGAACAGTGGAAACTGAAATGTCTGATTTTGACACTTGTTCCTTCATTAGCTGATCTCGGCAATTCCTGCAAAATTCAATACAAAGATTATTCTCAAGTTTCATTTGCTACATTTATTAATACCAAAACTTAAACAATATTGCAATGCAAAGGAAAGTAAAGTGATCAATGTGTCTAGTGCTACTTTAGTGATTATAAAAGATTCTAATATACCACCATGTTTTCCGAAAGAACTTTTCATTTCTTCAAAATTTGTGTTGTTTTTGGATATTTCTTAACCTATGGATCTGCACAGGTATTTTAAATTTTTAAATTAGACTCTAATAGGTTGGGAAGGATCCTTGTTTTGTTAACGAAATTTTATTGGGGTGGTCCTACTCAACTGAAAAATTGCAAATTAATTTTTGACTGACAGTATACGATGCAAAATACGCTTATAAAAAGCGGATTTGTGTGGTATAGCTACGAGTCATAAGTCAACGTAGGTTCTGCCCCTAGCATAGTATGACTAATGCTTTCTGGAGCCGTCGGGATTAGTATGGCTATACATGCGTAATATCATACGATACCTTCGACGTAAATTATCTGTATAAAAACTAGTTCTTGTAACCGATTCTTGGATTCCTCTCTAGTTTTCATACACATATTAGCGATTTTCTGCATGAAAAGTTAAGAATGAGAATTGCCGAGTAGTGAGACCAGACACAATTGTTTGCATGCATTTTTTCCTTGATTGCATAAGAAATAAATATAAAAAGTACAAACCTACCTTTTAAAAGTTACCTGTAGTGCCCTTGTAGTATCGACAATAAAAATGTGCTAATAAATAGTAGGCATTTGAAAAGGGCATAATAATATAGGTATCTATAGACTATAGGCATTGATAAGGTGTATATGCAATCGGGTTTTTGAAACATGCACTCAAAACGTGCTATAAAAATTATTTGCACATTTAAGTCATGTTTTTACCGGTGCCATTGAAATGGTAATTTTCAAACGTTTTTGCATAAATGTTCTTGGTTGTAAATACAAGTATATAGTTGTATTATTGTAGTGTTTGTCGAGTGAGGTTCAAGGTTCAAGAAAAAACAGAACAAAAATTCATAGGAACAGAAAAGAGTAATAAATGTGCATTTTGCTTATAGGTAAATAAAAGATTCTCATCATTCACAGTTGCTGAGAGGAAAATTGAAAAGTATTCCATTTCGTTTTCCTTTTCCTTGTTTGGATAACGATGGAAAATTACATACCTATATGTTATTATGGAATATTAATCAATGTTTTTCGCTGTAAATTAGACGATTGGTAAACTCCATTGAATGCACTTTTGTAATTAGATTGTGATAAATGCAGTTGATTATGTCAGTTAATTGATGTAATGCATAGAATACTTTTATTTGCTTTCCAGGTCGAGAATGATAGACTGACTTGCTTAACTTACGGTAAGTTGTAATCAGGACTCCTGATTCAGGAGTCACCTTTTTAAACAAATCACTGGATTTTATGTATATTTAAGATTATTGTGTATAGGTTTCTGCGGGGAAACTGTTAAAGAACAATCGGCATTTTGTAAAGCGTCCAATTTTCCAAAACCTATTGAATCCGCAAAACATTTGAAGTCACTAGAATTATTTTGTCCAGAACTATTGGCTTCTTATGGAAACAATTTGTGCTGCAATGAAGACCAAATTGTTTCTTTAGGCCAGAAACTTCTCGTGGGAGCTTCTTTAGTGGGAAAATGTGCTCCTTGTCTTAGAAATTTGAGACAGACAATTTGCGAGGTCTACTGTTCGCCAAAACAGCAGGAATTTCTCAATATCACGGAAACAAAGGCAGTAAAAAATGGAAGTCGAAAACAAATGGTTACCAAAATGGACGGATTTGTTTCAGAGAGATACACTCGAGGAACATTTGACAGTTGTAAGGGTATCACGGCGGGTGGACCAAGTATGTTTGTTCTGGATATTTTCTGTGGAAAATGGCGCTCTGCGGAATGTACTGCTCAAAGATGGTTTGAATTTATCGCGTCTGCCAACACCCAGGTCATCCCATTTGATGTCGATTTTCATGTTTTCACTGATCAAAATACTTCCTTGGTTCCTCCTGGAAAAGTTCCTTTTGCTTTCAATACCAGTCGGTGCGATGAAATTTTACCTGTAAGAAACATTTTCGTGAAATATTATTATTTTTATTTCTAAATATAAGAATCATTCTTATAACTTTTCATTTGTTTTCGAAAGGGAGAAGATAAATGTCAATGCGCAGATTGTCCTCTTGCGTGCTCACCTGAAGAAAGGACTACAACACCATCAACATCTGTTGCAGTAAAAGATGAACCAAAACCACCGAAAATTAAAACACGAAACCAGGCAAAGTGTATAAGTATGTAAAATACGTATTATTACATTATTTACATTCTTGTTTTTATACATTATAGATTAATCTCATGAATGAAAAATGTACGAAAAATACCATTTTTATACCATAACAGTGGTAAAGATACATTTATCACTCTTTTAATGTCAGCCAATAAAACCATTTTTCGTAGATTTGGATACGTGGAATGTGGAATAGAATCCGAAAAATCCAATTTATTGGTAGACCTTTTAATTTTAGATTTACATTAGGTATTGATTGACAAGGCATTAGATAATTTATACCTCATGTCACATCGGACTTGTAAAAGGGAATTAGGTAATAATTTAATTGTGTACCTCTTTAATTTTTAAGCATACGGATTCTGTGGAGATACCGTCAAAGAGCAAGAAGCGTTTTGTAAATCAGACAATTTTCCTAAAAATGTTTCCGAAGATTATATGGGGAGTCTTGAAGCCTTTTGTCCCGAATTGGTGGAAGATTATGGCAATGAACTGTGCTGCAGTGAAGATCAAATTTTAGGTCTCAGTGACAAGTTAGGTAAAGATCTATACTTACAATAGATAATTTTCAGCCTTTTGAAAAATGAGACAAAATCAAAGTATTTATTTCGTTTACTGATTGGAAATGTTATATTAAAACAAGATGATGTTATTTTTTGACAGGCTTGGCTTCAACATTTATTGGAAAATGTCCTTCCTGCATGAGAAATCTTAGACAAATGATTTGCAACTTATATTGTTCTCCGGATCAGAGTAAGTTTATGAGAATTGTGCAAACGGCCGAAGGAAAGGAAGATATTAATGCACCTGGAGTGAAAAGGGAGATGGTTTTGAAAGTTGATGCGTTCATGGATGAAGACTATGTTCTCAATACTTTTGAAAGTTGTTCAAATATTATTACTGGAACGACTAACAGTCCAATTTTTGATTTTTTCTGCGGAAAATGGAAAGCTGCTGGATGTAATCCACTGCGATGGTTTCAGTTTGTCGGGTCAGCGAAAACTCAAGTAGTTCCGTTTGATGTTAACTTTTTCTTAATCGGAAAAAAAGACTGGGTTGACGATGAAATTAAGCCTTTTTCTTTTAATATTACAAAATGCAACGAACCAACCCCGGTAACTAAACAATTTTTTCAATAACTCCCGTCAGGTTCATAAAAAAAAATTCCGAAATGTACCCTAAAATAATTTTGTTTTACATTGAAAGGATGGAGCTGCTTGTTCCTGTTTAGACTGTCCGATCAGTTGTCCAGCTGTGAACCCACCGATGAAACGTGAAGATATTACGTTCTTCAATTCTGAAGCAATGTTGATATTTATGTGCACAATATTCTGTGCAGGGGCAGCTATCATCATTCTTTCAACAGTTTTGAAATGGATTAGGGAGAGGAAGAAGAGAAAATTGGAAAAATCTGGTAACTTTTTGATTTCAAATAACCACAATCATGTTCTGAAAGAAAATTATGAGCAGGAGATTGCCTTTTTAGAAGATTCTAAGAAATCATTAAAAAATCCAAATTGGATGCAAAGGATGGGGTTGGCCTCAGAAGTATTTGTGACTTCAATTTTTACATCACTTGGCGAACGTAAGTAAACAGTATTCAATGAGAAAAAAGAGTTCGAACTTTCAAACAATTTTTTATTTTTACCCCTACCCTTGTCATTACAATCAGCGGGTTATAAACATTTGCCTGTTTTTAGTATGTGCTGCACATCCATTTGCCATTCTAATTCCTGGAATTCTCATCACTGCTGGCATATCTTATGGCATAGCGTTTTTGGAAGTTCAGACAGATCCAGTAGAACTATGGACACCACCGAATTCCAGATCTCGCTCTGAATTAAACTACTTCACTGATACATTTGGATCCTTTTACAGAGTTGAACAACTCATAATAACAGCAAAAAATCTCCCGGATGTTTACAGAGATAATGATGAGGGCCGAGAAATATTCGGCCCGATCTTGAATAAGAAGTTTATGTATGCTGTTTTGGACCTTCAAACAAAAATTGCTGCAGTAATGACATCTGTCCCTTATTAGAATTTTAAAAAAATGATTGTAAATACATTGATATACCATTTTGTGTAATTACTCGTCAATATAACTAGATTCGAAGCGAAAATGGAACGACACTTCAAGATGTTTGCCACAAGCCATTGCACCCTTTGAACCCCAATTGTATGGTCTTAAGCTACATGGGATGGTGGAAGGATAATCGAACGGCAATTGAAGAAATACTAAATGCCAATTCCACGGATAAAAGTGATATTGAAGATTATCTGGACCACTATAAATTTTGTTCAGGGAATCAGTATGAAAGTTCATGCTTCGGATTATATGGAGGTCCTATCGATCCTAGCATTGCACTTGGTGGCTACCTCAAAAAAGGTAAATTTTCTAAGACACTGGGACTATTGAATTTTAAGACGTTGTATTGATTAACTAATTTGGTTTCACAGGGGAAATTCCAGGACCATATCCTCCCTATCAAAACGCAACTACAGCTATAATAACCTATTTTGTTAGTAGTTACTCCAGTAAGGAGGCTTTAAAACCGGCTCTTGAGTGGGAAAAAGCATTTACAGACTTTATGAAGAATTTCGTGGAAAATGAAAAGCCAGAATTTATGGAAATTGCCTTTAACGCACAACGAAGCATAGAAGATGAAATTCAAAGTGCTAGTAAAGGAGAGATGAACACAATAATCATATCATACTTAGTCATGTTTGTTTACATATCAGTGAACCTAAGGGAAACTTTCAGTTTGTCAAGGATTTGGGTAACAAATATATCATTTACTTTCTACATTTGTCCTAAATATACATCAAGCCCAGAGAAATTGATATTTTCATGACCCATTTATAGATTGAAAGCCGTATTGGTTTGGGGATAGCAGGAGTTGTCATTGTCCTTGCTTCTGTCACAGCATCAGTAGGGTTTTTTGGCTACCTAGGAGTGCCGGCCACTCTTATAATCATAGAAGTTATTCCGTTTCTAGTCCTAGCTGTGGGCGTCGATAATATTTTCATTATGGTGCAGCATTATCAGAGATCAACAAGACTTCCTCAAGAATCTAAAGCTCAGCACATTGGCAGAATTATTGGCGAAGTTGCTCATTCTATGTTGCTAAATTCTTGTACAGACTCTGCATGTTTTTTCCTTGGTGAGTCTAAGATCCCTCGTTGAATCATGCAATTACGATTCATGAATATGTATGTAATAATTTGTGGTTCAATTCTTTTATAGGCGCATTATCCGGTATGCCGGCAGTCAGGGCATTGTCCTACTACGCAGGGGTTGCCCTAATTTTTAATTTCATACTGCAGTTTACATGCTTTATTGCAATCCTTTCCTTGGATGTATCAAGATGGGAGGATAATCGTGTAGACATACTATGCTGGTAAATCATTCATAAATATTTATGCAATTTAAGCCATTTTTTGAAGACACTGACGTGTAAATTATTTGCAGCATCAAGCAAAAAGCTGATAAACCAAAAGCAAAGGCTGGTAAAGGAATGCTATACACGATGTTCAAGAAAGTGTGGGCTCCTTTTGTTCTTCAATTTCCCATTCGTCTTCTAGTCCTATTAATTTTCTTTGCTTGGTTTTGCGTGTCGATAGCATTTGTGCCAAGAATAGATGTTGGCCTTGACCCAGAATTAGTTCTTCCTGAAGACTCTCATGTCACTGTTTATTTCAAATCTATTTTTAAATACGCCAACATTGGACTTCCTGTCATCTTTGTCGTCAAAGACTCAAAACTCAACTACAGTGACAACCGAAATCAAGATTTAATCCGCGGTGGAAGTTTTCCTTGGAGTCTAGTATCTCAGGTTGCAGCTGCCAGCAAATTTTCAAATATTACTTACATAGCTAAGCCACCTAGTTCCTGGATGGATGATTTTGTTGATTGGGCCGGAAATGACAAATGTTGTCGTAAAAACAAGATCTCTGGCGAGTTTTGCCCCAGTTCTAATACCGTTAATCAAAGGTTGGTCTTAAATATACAATACCATTACCTTTTTAAATGTTATTCTGATTTTAATATTGCATTCTAATCCAATTGCAAATAAAAATGTTTTTGCTTTCGAATAGTCTATGCTCTTCGTGCAGAATTAAGATACACGATGGAAAAATGTCCCCTGAATCGTTTGATAAATATTTACCGTGGTTTTTGGAAGATAATCCTTCTGGTGAATGTCCAAAGGGTGGCCATGCTCTCTTTGCCAACGCAGTAACTTTACACGATTCAAAAAATAGAAAGCAACTAGTTGGGGCGACTTATTTCATGAGTTTCCACACAGTTTTGAAAACATCTCGGGATTACACTGAAGCCATGAATGAAGCGAGAATCATTGCTGCCAATATCACCCAAATGCTCAATATAGGTTTGAAAATTATAATTTTATTCTGTGTAGTGTACGTAACTAAATGTAATGCATACCTGATTTGATTCAATTTTACAGAAACAAATTCGACTGATCATGAAGTTTTTCCTTATTCTGCCTTCTACGTTTTCTATGAACAATTTCTAACGATTTGGCATGACACAATGGTATCTCTGGGCATCAGTTTCGCCACTATTTTTGTGATGACTTTCTTACTTATGGGTTTGGACTTGTATTCTGCGTTTGTCATCCTTATTACAATATTTATGATTGTGACTGACATTGGAGGTATGATGTACTTCTGGGGTATCTCTCTGAATGGAATTTCTTTAGTTAACCTCGTGATGGTAATAATTTCTCAATAATTACGTTATTGCTGAATAATTTGATTTTCGTAACTACAAAATTTGAAATATGTTTTCAGGCTGTGGGTATTTCTGTCGAATTCTGCACACACATTGTTCACGCGTTTACCACATCAAGAAAAAGCACACGTTTGGAAAGATCTCGGGAAAGTCTGGTGAACATGGGCAGTTCCGTATTAGCAGGAATTACCCTAACGAAATTCGGTGGAATTGTCGTCTTGGCCTTTGCAAAATCACAAGCATTCCGTATATACTACTTCAGAATGTATTTGGGCATTGTTCTGTTTGGTGCAGCCCATGGTTTAATATTCCTCCCCGTATTACTCTCTTTCATTGGTCCACCAGCCAGAATAAGAAAGGAAAAAATTTCTACCAAACTTTAATTGTCGTTGTTTCACATTAACTGAAGACATAATGACAAAATGGGTATTTGAACATAATACTGTTGTTTATATACTTATTTATTACTCATGCTACTAGTTATATAATTATAGAAGTCAAACTGATAGATTTTACACCAAATACTAAGGACAGGTCTATTTGGACCTACCAATAACTGCTAAACTTTAAAATGTTGACAAGGCAAAATACAGAATCAAGGAGATTAAAAGTTAAAAATATGAATATAATTTCACAAATCTGCTTTATTTATTTTCTGACATTATAGCATGGTTGATTCTATGAAATCCTACTACTCTTCACAAATTTATAGCGCACAATGTTATTATGCTGTTTTGAATGTCTTTTACGTGTTGGGGATTTGATCGAGAAAGATATTTTGGGCTTCCTTTACTTTCAATTCGACATTTGAATCATCCTTAATGTGACATAGTGTCAATTAATCACAATTTAAGTGCGTATAGAGAAGAGAAGAGATGTTGCTGGAGTATGTCTCACGTCCGGACACCTTCATAATATATTTTGAAGATGTGGCACGTATTTGTATTGAAAACTACGTGAAGACAAGACGTTTTTTCATCTGGTGATAGGAAGATGTCTAAATATATGGACAGGGGAGAGGTGACAACTCAAGTAAGATGGGCAGCGTGGAAAAGTCAGCAAATAAAACAACATAAACGAACAGATCGCATCACGACTTGTCGGATGTCCATTTTTATTGCCGTCTGAGTAACTAGACTTTGGCATGACATAATAGGATCAGATCACTCCACCTTTCTCCAGGCAGTTTACGTTTTGAGTGAGAGATGAGTTGTCTTGTTATAACTTTCTGTTGCCAACTGGAGTATGTAAGACATGCACAAGTTATACCGCTCTCTATTCATTTCCTCCCCGGCTGTCCCTTCTGTTTATTGTATTTGCCATCTTTCAATTCAATCCGATCGCGTTCTCAACACTTTATTGAAAACTGAGTTGCTTCTTCCGTCATGCTGACGTGACAAGACAGAAAAAGATGCAATATGCACTACTACCTTCCTACGCCAACTAACAATACAGTGTCTCCCTATTGCCCTTAAATTCCACCCTCAGATAGAAGAGAAACTAATCAAATATGAAATGCACTTGAGTAGTATATATTACATGCACAAACACAGATTTCTACTCAGAATTCCAAATGTAAAGACTGTAAAGATTACCAACCTGTGATACTATCTCAAACTTTTCATTATGCTGATGTAATAACATCTTGATTGGCATTATTCCAACATATTATCAACTATTTATTACAGCTAGAGCTACTACATCGATGTACGCATCCTAAATGAGTGTCACCATTTGATTGAGATACAAGAATTCTGTCAAATTAATGGAATATGATAAAAATGGATTGGCAGTTACCAGTGTTCATAATTAAAATTTATATCATAATTTTTGAAGTTGTATCTTAGTTTTCTTAGGTGGATTATGCATGTTCCCTCTACTTTTAACATTCTATATGGTTTTGCTTGGTAATAATCTATTGACTTTCTTTATTAGTCTCTGCACAATACTTTTTAGAAGCGGAAAAAGCCGTGGTTAGCAATCATGGTCTGGATTGTTGATAATAATTAATCGTCGATTACATCAATTGCTAACCGACTGTTATCAATCGTAGACGATCTAGGTATAATAGAATACTGAAAGATACACTTCAGCAAAAATATTTTCTTAAAACATAAAGTAATTT
The DNA here is from genome assembly GCA_019776445.1 of Tomocerus maximus. Taxonomy (NCBI): domain Eukaryota; kingdom Metazoa; phylum Arthropoda; class Collembola; order Entomobryomorpha; family Tomoceridae; genus Tomocerus; species Tomocerus maximus. The sequence goes on along the minus strand of JABASH010001341.1, from coordinate 13,156 downwards.
AGTTTCTATTGCTAAATCCACCATTTGAGGTTACAATCTACTTAGTATAGTATACTAAATAAATCTTAGAAATGAATATTTTCAATATACTTAGTATCTAGTTCGACATAGCAAAGAGGTACTTAAATCGAGGACAAGAATATTTGAACAAGATATCTGTATGTATTTGTATTGGAGTAACCATCGGACAGAGCAATTTTCCCGTGTCTTTTTTTCACACGAATTTATGATTTAGTAATGACCCTGGCTGTCTTTATATCTGAAGTTGAATACAGAGTAATTTTGTGTATCGACCCAATGGTTGTTATTTGGCTCAACTTTCATGTTAGTGTAAAAGCTAAATAGTAGATGAATATTGGCATTGGATGGAGTAGCCCATTATATAAATAGGTGGTCACTTGGTCTATTTGCTTACATGCTTAATGCTCACCTACTTTCATGTCATAAACATCTTAGCACATTTTATTTTGTACTACAATCTGAACTACATATCCCCATCACCTTCCCCTGGTTTGTTGTGTTTAGTTGCACAGTAATTTGTTGCTCTACTTACAATTCAATATACAATAATAACAAGACAGTATCTAGCTTTCTAGCTTAAGTAAACTTAAGTATGCTTTACAATGTCCAGCTAGCACCTTTTTCATATTACTTATTTAATTTGTAGCCAAATCACCTTCAAAAGCTTTCCTGACGTGGAATAACAAAGCTTTTGGTGTTTTCACATATTCCCTTGTAAATCTTTCAGATAAGCTACGTTCATTAACCGATTAACAGTATCTGCAATGTTTCTTTATCGCACAACATGATTGACTACGGTACCTAGTATATCTACAGAAGGGTGGAGGATTTCGTTCAATGTGGTGGCTGCATTTTTGCAATTGCAATAAATTCTCGTTTTACTTGAAATTCTCAAGACTATCATATACTTTATCAAGGACGTAATGTAGAACACTATTGAATCGTTGCTGATGTATATTGGTAAGTAATTTTTATTTTGATTCCAAGAATATATCATTAAAATTAATTACTTTATCTTAAAACAACTTTATTCAAACAATCAGAGTTACGAGGATGTGACGCTTTCGCTTGAATGGTACCAAGTTTTCATTCAACAAAATCATTCATCATTTTATTACAGAAAAATGGTATTTAATATGAATATTGCATTTTCAGTTATCCACGAACTATCATTATGTCATACAGGCATACGATATATCATGTAGCTAGTGCCCTAAGAAAGCACAAAATAACTGTTGATGGAGGAAAGTTAACCCAGCTCCTCCCAATTTCATTGCCTGTGCCTGCTAAACAGAAGAAAAGACAAACAAACACGCTTAAGTCCTCAAACTATAATGACTGTGAAATAGTCTACAGCAAAAGATGCATATTCAACTGCATTCTCGTCTGCAATGTCGTAATCATAATATGGACTTTGCTATCGTATCGGAATTTACCCGAATACAAGTAAATATTATTATTTCGTACATCTATTTAAGTCGCTTGGCACAAAACTAGATTTTCGTTTTTATATTACTGTAAGCTTTCAGATACATACATCAAGGAATTTACTGCAAACATTTTTGATGCATAATTGCTATGCTATTGTTATACTTTACTATTATGATGGGCTTGCATTGCAATGGCATATTACGAAATTTACTAAATACTTACCGGGCTGAATACCTAGTAAATCATAAGAAAAATTAAAGATTTCTTCCAATTGTATAATTTGTACTTGCATTTTTTGGCATTTTAGACAGAAAAATAATAGAGAAAGATCGTTTAATTGAGATCGCAAGGAACTAATCTTGATTTTCTATCGTACAGGATTTACAACCAAGATACCTTCACTTTTTCGAAAGGAAGTGTGAAAATAAAAGCGTGCAGCATTCCGAAACTGGAGCCTTTTGCCGAAGAAATATTAAAATTCGTTGATATACCCGGAGAAGTGAATTGCACAGCCATTGCAACTCCATTTAAAGAAGTTGTATTTCATACTAATAGAAGGTCACTGCTGATTAAGAGTGCAAATTCTTATAAAAATTGTTGTTATCGTCCTTTCTTCCGAGTATCGGATGGGCAAGTGGAGTAAGTTAGCAAATCTAGTAGAGTATGTACTTAAAATTCATGTTTTTGTCTAACAGATTTATTTATTTGCAGAGAAGACAGCAGATGCTTCGATTTGAAAGGGAATGTTACAAAAATCCCAGCCCATCATGAATTCGTTGAAGTTTTCTGCATTCTCCATGGTCCTGATTACAGAGATGGATATGCATTTGTGCATCCAAAGAAATCGACAGAAGAGAGAATAAAAAATATTGAAGAAATGACAACAATAACGAAACAAAATCGTATCAGCGTAATTATTTTGGGATTAGATGCGACTTCACACATGAATGCAAAGAGAATGCTCCCCAAATCCCTGAAATATCTTTCTGAAGAGTTGGATATGATTTCTTTGAATCAGTACACCAAAGTTGCAGAAAACACATTACCGAATATAATTCCATTGCTCTCTGGACTACAGATGAATCAATTCAAAGAGAGTTGTATTGATAGCTCCTGGTCTCCAGAATATGTTCACCTGGATGATTGTCCATTCATTTGGAAAACATTCTCTTCTAAAGGATACCGAACCAGTTTTGCGGAAGATGATGTAAACATAGGGATCTTCAATATGAATTGGCCTTATGCATTTAAAAATCAACCGACTGACTACTATTTCAGACCATTTTCTTACAAAATGCAAGGACATCAGCATCAAGGAAGAGGTGAATTTTGCTACGGGTCCCGATTAACATTCAAAGTTCTGTTGGATAACATTGAAAATACAGCTGCGACCTTCAGAAATCAACTGTACTTTCAGTTTACATGGGCTACGAAATTAACCCACGACGATTTCAACAAATTAGCTCTTGGAGATTCAGATTTGTTGTCATCTCTGAAGTATTTAAATGAAGATGGTCATTTAAATAACACTGTATTGATTTTAATGAGTGATCATGGCGCTCGCGTCGATAAAATTAGGGAAACTGAACAAGGACAAATGGAAGATCGAATGCCCTTTGCTTTCTTCGTTTTGCCTCCCTGGTTTTCAACAAAATATCCCAAGGCTGTAGAAAACATGAAAAGAAATTCCGAGATTGTCACCAGTGCCTTTGATGTTCATCAAACCCTGCAAGACTTTATGAATCTACAAAGAATCCAAGATGAAAATCTAGCCCCGGAGAATTTAAATGAAAAATACAAAAGAAAGAAATTGGGAACAAGTCTTTTCCGCAAATTGAGTGAGAGCCGTAGCTGCAGCTCGACTGGGATTCCTGCTCATTGGTGCCTCTGCCACTCTAAGAATACGGTATCCACTAATTCAGAAATGGTAAAGGAGGCTGTTGATTTCGTCGTGGATAGTCTCAATAGTTTACTCAAACATTACAGATATGCCTACCAATGTTCTCAGTTAACTCTCGATAAAATCACCAACGCATGGCAGTGGAATTCCGAGGAAGTACAATATGAAACATTTGAAATAGAATCTCAGAAAAACCTCACAAATAACGATGATTCTAAGGAAGTCATCATACTGCAAGTGTCTTTCGTCACCCAACCCGGAGATGCTGCCTTTGAAGCAACCGTATTAAAACATCCTGAAAAAAGTTGGATCCTCACGGAGCAAGTTGTCCGAACTAATAGTTATGAAGGTCAAGGAAACTGTGCTGAACAACATCTGAAAGAATATTGCTACTGCAAAATGAAATTCTTGGATGGCTTGAGAAAATCCTAATGAATCTAACTAAATTCTGGGGAAAATCAGAAAATCATCTCAATTCAATGTAAGCATTTCACAGAACTCAGAAGCCCTTTCTATCTATATACAATTCTTCGCACAAAAAAATCTGAAAAAACGTAATGTAATGAACCTTATTTAACAGATCACTGTTTTTCTGTCCCGGAAAACTGTCGACTACACACTACATTAGCAAAGAATTATTTTCTCCTACTACCAAATTCAAAGTTTTACCGGAAAAATTACTGTTACCTTTGATAATTTCTGTGCAAAAAGAGTATAACTTCTAATAAATTCTCTTGGGTATACTATGTACTTAAATATATATGTATCTGTATTTAATTTGGTATCGGAGGCTATTGCATTTCAATTGGAGAAAGGGGAGGTTAACCAACAAGACCCTAACTAAGAGGTTGACAAGAAATCGACAAGGGAGAGAGGATTCTCTTTTCTCTCTCCACTTGTTCCATCAATTTAATTCAACTTTGTCTCCTCCGTGTCCGTCTTGCTGGATGAGTCTGAACTCATCTCGTGTTTTCGTCCAGCCGATGCACAGACCAACATAAATTCTTATTGAGACAGACAGTCAAGATATCTATACAATTATACAGCCTTCTTTGCTTGCTATCAGTCACAGTGGTGCTAAATACACCACAGGCTTATAGAGGATAGAATCAACCCAGCAAGAGATATACTCCTCGCTGCCAAGACATTACTCTTATCTGTGTATCGAGCTCCTCCAAGACTTTCATCAAAAACGGTCGACAGGAGTAAATACAAGAAAAACACACAGAGCAGTATTATGAGATAGCTAGATGAGAGATCTCGGAGAAAGAAGGGAAAATCGGAGGGCTAGGGGCGAAACAACCAAATTGACTGACAAAGTGAGTCTTTCCTCAGCCAAGTCAGTCAACGAAGGGCAAGAAGCTACTTTATTAAGTTTTCTTATGTCAACATCAGATTCAATCTTCTGACCCAACCAAGAAACGACGGCTGAGCAATATCATCAGCTTAGACAAATCCTCGTCTCCATCCAACTCTATAACCCAATGAAATATTGCATTACAATACCCAACAGCTATAATATCTGCTATAGGAAAGGTATACAATATGCTATCAAAAACAAGCAGAGTATTCGCACATAAAAATACGCTTTCCTGCTTTGGACATTTGAATCATGGGATGATTGAATTCGCCAAGAGAGGTAAGTGTACAATATTGAAGTTTTTGTAACTAAAAGCAACAGCAATTTGGACAATAAATTCAAGTTAGTGCTAAAGTACATTGCAAGTTTTTTGTCATGTTTCATATTGAGGTGATATTGAGGGTAGATAATTGAGGTAACCCAAGATTGCACGTAATTTGGACAGCCCTTTTGCTTAAGATAGTCTTGCGAAATATTTTTTTCTACTGATGAATAATGGCTCTTAGTTCAGATAAAATGTTGGGTAAGTTTTAAGATCTTCTGTCCTTAAATCTTAGTGTGGATTTATATTTCAGTTTTTTGATTTTGAATGTTTAGACTACGGGGAGTACGATCAATATAAACCCGAGGAGACTATTAATGCAATTGAGAATAATTACTTTGAGGATGAGTACGATGGCGAAGGTCGGGATGAAGAAAAGCCTACGAAAATTAAAGCGGGGGCTTTGTTTCCTGAAGATTGTCCAATGGATGATAAGATCTTGAAAACTGAATCGGCAATCTACGCTAAAAGCATTCTGAAAACAATAAGCACCGAGAATGGAACATCACTGTAATATTTGCACTAACTAATTCGCATTTTTAAACTTTGTCCAGGATATTATGAATGTTTATACAGGTAAATTAAAATTGTTTGATAAACATTTATTTCTATTTTCAAAGGTATGACCACCTTTGCACGATCGTCCGACAGTTGATTGACGAAAGAGTTCCTGGAAATACTGCCGATTTTATCGAAGAACTAAGTGCACAAGCCAAGTTAAAACGCTACGGAATGTTGTGGAAGGATCCAGATTCCACTTGGAAAGAATTGACTCAATATTTTCTGACGGATGCGGATAATTTTTTAAAAGTTTGGAAAAATAATGCCAATTGGTATTCTGCTGGTAATGCGGAAGAAGATGAGGAGTCAAAGCAAGAGTTTCCGAATTTGCTTTCAACACAATACTACCTTGAGCATATTAATGTCGGGTTTTCCAAGGAAGAGGCTTATCGCATTGCCTTATCAATGGGTAAATTTCTTGGTAATCGAAATGTAGAGGATCCTCGTTTCTGGGGGAAGATATTCTGTTCCAAACAGAATTACTATGTTATTGAAGTTGCTTATGTAGAAAAAGAAGACAACGATCCCGATATGTGGGCTCCTCCACGGGTATGCATATGAAACTTTAAAATCTAAAATATTGTTTGTAAAAATATTTTTGTTTCCTGTGTACTGTGAACATGGGTCATTTTGACTTTTAAGGCTTCTGATTCGAATGATTTTGAATCACTTATGTTGGAAGAACAACGGGATAGCTTCCCTACATTAGGGGCTGAGGAAACTTTGGAACGAGCCGGGAAATCGGTGACGGATGCTAACATTTTATCTGCATATCAAACTAAGTATGTTTCTAGCACAAAAATTTGATATTTGACAATAAGGATTAGTAATACGCATAATCATCTTGTGATCAGACCTGATGATACGGGCGTCTCAGACTCAAAGCCACCTTACGCCGTATCTGAGACTCAACTGCAACTATTACGACCTCCGCAACTATATTCGATAGGCGAGGATGGTGAGGATAGCGAATATCTCGGAGAAGGAGACAATTCGAAACGAAGAAAAAGCAATGATAAGAAGCCCACTAACGATGACACTCTATTGTGGGAGATGTATCAGAAAGAATTGATGGGGAATTTTCCTACAGCTGCACAAGTAAAGGATCCGGTAGAAACTCCTGCTGAGCGTCCAGGGAGTGGTGTGAATAGAAGGGCATTTTACGTCTGTAATGATCTCAATGAAAACTGGACTCTCTTGCCTTTGGTCACACCTCAACAAATTAATGGTTCCCGCCAAATCCGATGGACTCTCACTGGAAATCTGAATTCCAAGGTAAACAATTTCAAATAACAATTTAGAATTTTGAAAGGAAAGCCAAGATATTTTATTTTTATAAAAGATCCGAAGTTACCCTCCCTTCCCGGGACGAGAAGGACATTATTTAAGGGCTCTGCTGGCGAGAATCACTGCTGGGGCTCAAGTATCACCTAAAGGATTCTACAAGTCGACAAAATTTTTAAATGACGATGAGGAAGAGGAATCATCGGAAACAGAAGAGGAAGATGAAGAGGAAGAAGTCACCCGGCAGGTAGCCGGAAATGACGCTGTAATTCCTTCAAACAATTTTCGGACACCAAGAATGAAAATTTTACTCATGGAGGGTGGATTTGGATGGGTGCATCATACTTCGATGATACTTCCCCAAGGTAGAGCTGTGTGGTTGTCTTCAGATAAAAAACAACCCGATTCAGAGGAAACCGAAAGTGATCTTGACGAAGACGAAGAAGAGGGTGAAGGGAGGGAATTTGGATCACCTAAAAAAGAAATTGCTCTTCCTCTATTTACTTCATTAACTCAGGACACCTTCCCAGACAAATTGAGTCCGTGGAGTGTTCGTAGTTCGTCCGAAGTTTTCACCGAACTTCAAATTGCTGGAATCCGTTCAAATGTTTGGCCCGGAGCTGTTGCTTATTGCACCAAGAAGTAAATACTTTAATAAGAAAAACTCATGATTTTAAATCTAGTTTAATTTCCTTAAGACCAATAATGATTTTGGTTTGCATTACACAGAGCAAAAATGGAAAATGTTTATATTGGCGATGGTCTTAAGTTTGCTGATCGCGCTTGGGCTCCACATTTCAACGTTATCATTCAAATGGAATATCCTGAAGGTCCAGAACTGCGGGAATTGCCCGATCCACCAATAGAAATTGAACAGGATTGGCTGAATGCGATTATTGTAAGTATTTATAGTATGTTTAATTTGTTGTTCTCAATCCTTAATGAAACACTTTGATGTATTTACAGGAAGCCGAAGCGGAAACCCAAAGGAAGATTGCAGCGTCGAAGCACGTTGAGTCATATTATGACGACGATATGGAGGATGAAATTGGAACTTCAGACGAAGAAATGGAAGCAACGACTGAAGAAGAAGGCTGATTTCGCAGTTGCTACCACTTCGAACAAAATACTTTTTCTTGAAAGCCACAATACCCTAATATTCTAATTGTCCTTACACTGTTACCTCTAAGTGAAGTGTAATCTAGCCACATGTGTTTTCAACATTTAAATTACAAGAAAAGTACTTTTTTATTACATGGATAAATTTTATTTTATTTGTTACTTCATACTTTGTCATCATGTCAATAAATGTCTACATAATATTTTACAGTGATACTGTCAGAGCTGATAAAGAAATAAAATTGTACTCGTTGACTCTAGATAACAATATTTTGAAGTTTCAACCATTCCTTCACGGGTGTGGTACCGTTGTTGAATTCCTGCCGGTTCCATTATTATTGACAATGCAGAGTTAATCAATTTTAGGAATTGTGGCCCCACCTGGTACCTATCTTCATAATATTTGTAATGATTTTACTATCAATTGCTAGAGCTGAATTTCACTTTCATCCTGGATATTGTTATAAATGCGTTTGAGATTCGGGTTTGCTTGATTCTTTCGATGGCAGTTTCTCTTCAAAATCATCTAGCCGGATACGGCATGAGCTAGGTAAGTGTCTATCATACTCATTGAGAATTTGTCTGCGGAAATGTATTTTAAATTAAATAAAGTCACAACAGTTGAAAACCGATCTAGTACAGAATATGTGTGTCGATATCTCCGAGAGGATATGGACTATCACGGTGATAGCCCACATCCTTACATAGATCCCGATATAATATAGTTCCGTTTTACATGTTACCTTCGATTTGGAAGACTAAAGAACAATACAGGAGCTAAGAGGAGAGAAATAACCGCAAGGACTCCAAACATAATCATCAAAAATTTGCTTTTGGATCCATAAGTTCTCATTGTGGTGAATACCAAGGATTTTTTCCCCTTGAAAGAAGTTACTTCGAAATCTAAACACAAATAGTGGTTAAACTTATCAAAATATTTAAGCTGTATGAGATATTAGCTTGAAAAAATGATCATAAGCAGTACTGTAATTTATTTTCAATTTGTATTTTCCTTTGCACAATCCACCATCACATTCCTTCTGTGACGCATCTAACTTCCGAAACAATTTTCGGGTATCAGGGTGCGCTGATGCGCACATCCAATTGACAAACGCTTCACTTTCCACGCCTCCGTCATTCCACCAATCTTCGAAAGTTTTTTGTCGCCAACCTGAAATAAATGGTGTTTGAATAAAACGAGACCCAATTTTCGGTTTAATTAGCAGAGTATTCATTCGTACTTGCAGGCTTTTTGAACTGTTTATCAAACCATGGTGGTCGATCATTGTAACTTGTTTTTAATTCTGCGGGCATTTTAGTAAGCTTGATATTCCTAGCGACGATTCCTTTCTGTTTCAAAGGAATCTCCGTTGTTATTGCACCATCTAATTTAAATAGCTGAAATCGATCCGAAAACCAGGAATACGCAATGGCTCCGCAGGGAAATACAACTTTCTCATCTTTTTCACCTTTTTCCACTGTTTCATTAAAAAATGACTTGATACTTACCTCTATAGTTATTAATATGATAAAAATAGAACTAGGACACTTACTGAGAGATTCTTTGAATGCTTTGCAATGTTTATTCAGAGGGAAAGGTTTTTTCGATTTTTTATTGTAGAACCGGTCATTCAGTTGTTTTACATCTATTGAAGAGGTGTACTGTCTATAATTTTGGTAGAAGTTACTGATGTGTATATAAACACCAACGGGGGCCTATTTAAAATCATTCTTTCACAGATTAAATACTTTTGATGTCAGTCGTCCATGGATAAGTGTGCTTACTCATGTGGCTTACCTTTATATCTGTGTCAGTGCTAAATGACAGTTCGCATTCGCATACAGGCATCAAGTCCCCGTCTTTTATATACCTCTGATCTTTGATGATATCCGCGCATTTTTCCCCAGCACCGTTTTTGCAATGAGTGTAATCAATTTCTTTATCTACATAATTAATGTACTCGTATGTCAAGTACCCGCAACCAGCAGCACAAACACATCCAGCTCCCAAAAATATCAGAAAGACAGCTAAATCACTATAAATAGGTTTGCCAAGACATCTCAGTTTTTCTTGTTTGAAAGTCGACCCTGATTTCATATGTCAATTCATTTTTATAAATTACTTTAATTGATATACTTTAAAAAGTCTGCTATTTGGAAATTTTCCGGTTTGTTACAAATTTTACTTACTTGCATATTTTGATGGAACTTTTACGATTTCGTTACATTCATCTGTAATAGCGGAAGATGTAGAGTCATTTCGTGTATCTTCCACTACTGGTTGTTCCACCGGATTGCTCATATTAATACTGAGAAAAATAATAGACGTTTATTCCCTGAATGTTCCCGTATTCCCGTAATAAACATCATGTGTACATTCTTTAGGGCATTAAATTAATATTTACGTTTTTAAATGCAATAATTTGTACAGTATTATTTTTTTGCCAAATTATCGTGTATCTAGCCTCTATGGGCCTCTATGCATATTGAACTAACGGCAAATTCTATTGACCACAGTAATTTTGTTAGTGACCTTATACCACCTTTATACGAAGAGTGATTTCAAAACGGTTTCCTTGGGACTTGCAATCTACATAGGTAAGGTAAGTATAACAACCATAGCTAAATACTGTTTAGCTTATTTCGCCTATTTCGCCTCAGCCAGCAGGCTATAATGGCTGAGATGACTAAAAAATTGTGGTCAAAACGGCAAAAATACGTTTTATTAAACATATAGTCCACCAAAATCAAGAATCAATGGCTAACAAAGGTCTTACCAGCCGTCTAGATATTTAGGCCGGGTATTTTATCCGAATTGTCACCGAACATTGCATGTAATAAAATAGTCAAAGAAATTGTTACTTTATTTTAAGTGGGCAGTTACTGGCTATTAATATTTTGGAAACATAATAGAATATTTTTTTATTCTTGACATAACATATCCAATATTCTTATCCAATTTTTTAGCACATGCAATCTTGGATTGTAACTTTAGATATCATTGCTGTACTTTCCGTTAAACATTATAATGTTTTTAAAAAAAAATCGAAAGTATGTGTTCCAATCCAATTTGGTTTCGGCTTTCATTTAGATCCTATTTTGTATCTTGGTTATCGCAATAACTTTACTGTCGCCTTAAATTATTTAATTTTAATTGAATATTCTGACGAAGTAACATAGTAACATACTGCAGTTACAGATTATGTAGTTTTCCTGACCACTAAACTAAAACTCAATATCACTGGCGGATGGACAACTGAGAAGGTTGATAATTTCCGGAATAGTACTAAGAAAAAAGGCAAAAGATAAATAGTTATAAATTGCAAAATATTACGGTGAGCAAGAGGTCGTAGTCAAAAATGGGTTCCTACTGCTATGATTTCAGTGGGATGTTTTTAGGAGCAGCAGGTTGGATATCTCCTTTATATACCATATATTTCTATATACCATCCAAATATTATAATGTATCTAAACACATCGATGATATTATTACCTAATAAAAAGACATCTGATTTGACTTTGATTGTAGGAGCTGTTGGCGTGGGATATTACACTAAATTTTTTGATAATATTCCACCATCGTTTCTGAAAAGTGTTCCCCCAGAAGTGACTAAGATGGCTGGTAAATACCCCGAAGTTCAGAACAGACTCAAAGGCCTGAATAACATCTTAGCTGGTGGTCCTTTACCATGGAGAGTTTGTAAAAGAGCGGCCCTGGGGAGTATTGTCTACTGCTTTTTGGAATGTAGATTTCAAGGGGTATAACTTACATTTTTATAGTTGAAAGACCATTTCGGCCTAACTTAAACGGCAAAGTTCTCGGGAACAATTACATTGTAGTTTATTTTAATAATGATGGGAAACTTTCTGTATTTCATCGATACTATTTGTTTGGTATCCTGGATTGTTCAGCTAAAAAAAGTTGGTGGGTAAAATTGTGAATTTTTAGATTTAAATTTTTTTAAAAAGTTTTTTTTACCCTTTTGGTTTTTGCTAAAAGAATTACTGTCAAAATTTGCCCACTAACATTTGTTTTGCTGTGTCACCATCATATTTTCGTGATCTTTCCACAATAATTTTACAAAAGAAAAATGTTTTTCCACATTGATCTGTTCTTATTCTTATTCTTATACATTATATAGTACAAGATGAAACGAAGTGCAGGAGATGTAGGTTTAGCTGGAGCAATCGCTGGTGGGTTGTTCGGGGCTAGAGGTGAAAAGTGGCAAAATTATTTATTACCAATAATAACACATTAACGAAGCAGTAAAATGGTTTAAGGTTTTCAAGCAGGTATTCATAGAAGTTGAAGCCGCATTGATATTGATGCTAGTTTTGATTTTAATAAATAGGTGGACTGCCTATGGCTGGATGTACTGCGGCTGGATTTTCTGCGTTTGCAATCGCCTCTCACTTTACCTATCACTGAGTTTCATCGAACCGATGACTTATACTTTTATTTTTATAAATTGTTTCCGTAGTCTCTTCCGAGGATACGGATGTGTTACTGAAGATTGGCAAAATGCTCATAATAAATCACTAAGAAGGATGATATCCACAGTATACATTGACTTATGGAATCTATTTCAATGTACTTTAATTCAATATAAATTTTATGTGTATATCATAATTTTACTAGTTGATATATAAATAGTAAAGCAAACCAAATTCAAATTATCACAAAAATAAATTGCATGAAATCATAAAGAATTTCACTTTGTCACTGGAAACTTAGTTTAGAGTCCATTAAATAGACTTAGGAAAGTCAGAGTTAGGTAGTTTAGGGTCCAATGAATAGACTTGGGAAATTCGGAGTGAGTTTAGAGTCCAAAGAATAGACTTGGGAAATTCGGAGTGACTTAGGAAATTCGGAGTGAGTTTAGAGTCCAATGAATAGACTTGGGAAAATCGGAGTGACTTAGGAAAATCGGAGTGACTTAGGAAAATCGGAGTGAGTTTAGAGTCCAATGAATAGACTTAGGAAGATCGGATTGAGTTTAGAGTCCAAAGAGTAGACTTGGGAAATTCGGAGTGAGTTTAGAGTCCACTGAATAGACTTGGGAAATTCGGAGTGACTTAGGACCATCGGAGTGAGTTTAGAGTCCAATGAATAGACTTGGGAAATTCGGAGTGAGTTTAGAGTCCAATGAATAGACTT